>BMAO01005986.1:0-108513 GCA_019973975.1 Trichonephila clavata | reverse complement strand
TATATATATATATATATATATATATATATATATATATATATATATAATTATTTATTAGAATCTGTAATAAAAACTAACTTTTGCAATAAAAAATAGCTAAACATTTGGTTTTCTCAATTTCTTAGAACCCTTAAAAAGCGTGGGGCCCATAGGTAATCGCCTACTCTGCCTAATGAGTAATCCAAGCACTGGAGGGGGGAGAAGAGCTGTGACAAATTAAAATTAATTTGGGAGCTCGTGGACAACTTTATAAGGTTTGTGAAAGTTTTGACACAAAGTAAAATATTTGTGGCGTATTTCCACTATTATGAAAGTTAAAATAAATTTTTTCAGTCGAATTTTTTATATTTTAAAATTTTTTCAGAGTAAAACATCACTGATAAGTACATGGAATACAAATTATTGAACAGCCGTAAAATAAACGCTGGAAGTCGGATCCATTACGGGTGCATCCCCTCCTATGAAGTTTAGATAGGAACGAAATCTCGCCGCTACATGCAATAGCTTCTCTAAGACATTGCAGTTTAAAAGTGGACAGATGTGAAACGAATGATACAAGTTGTCCTTGGTTTTGAACTGAATGCAGTATTATTTTTTGTATAGTTAAAAAGATAAAGTACGTTATACGTAGGTATTTTTTAATACAATTGATGGCTTTTAAAACAAATTCTTTACTTAAGTTATATAGTTTTGTTAAAGTTCATTTATAAAATAGTTTTATTATATAATGCTTAGCAATATTATTTTCATTTACCATTTTCAGAACATCAAAGTTAAATTTGCAACTTTTTAATTATTTTTGGAAATTGAATTATATTACTAGGGGTTCATGAGCACATTTTTGGTATAAAATAGGGTTTGCAGCCCCGGGATCCCGGAATCCTGTAATCCCACGACCTCGGTGTTTTTTCCCAATCCCGATATCCCGGGATTAAAATAACTAATCCCGGGATTTAATTTTTATCTAAATTATTTTTAAAAAATTTTTCTCATAAAAATTTTCTAAGAATTTAATTTTTTAAAAATTTATATTTTGTTTATGAAATATGTACGTAGGATTTTTTTGTACAATTGTAAGTGCTATAGGTAAAAATAATATATGCACAGCTCTCATTTCTCGTATGGGAGAACGTCACACACATCTAAGTTGCTTACACAATAATATAAGAAACACCTCAAGAATAGATTTTGTCACAGTTCTTTCTTCAATTAATGCCGTTAATTAATAGCGGACCTGCTTGGAAGACTTGAGACACTTCAAAAATCCCATTGCATTACTAACATCTCATGTAACTGGATCTTCAATTTCAAATGAGGTAACACTTGAAATTGATTCACATTCTAGTTCAATGACTGGATCAATTTATGTACAAAAACTTAAGTGCAGCCGGAGAACTAAATAAAGCTATCAAAGAGGTATATGCACCAATGCAGTCCTAAAAAAATTTGAGGCTCTCTCATCAAAAATTCAAAAAGAAATGACTCTTTTTTTATAAAAAAAAATAGAGGGAGACGCGTTGACTCTCTGAAAAGAACATACTCATATTTAATGACGATAATACCTATTAGTAAATAATCTGAACGTGCATTTTCTTCGGCAGGACAGTTAGTAACAAAAATAAGAAGCCGTTTCAACGATGAAACGCTGGACAAGCTATGTTTCTCAAAAGCTTATTTACAGAAACACAAGAAATGAAGAATGCTTTTTTTTTAAGAAAAATTTCATTATGTACTGTTTTTATTTGTTTTTATGAGGAATTAATTTTTTTATTTGTTTCATTAAACTAATATTAAACCAGTTTTTAATCACATTTTCAGTTTAATTATGCAATTTCAACTATGCTAATATGTAAATATTTTTAATAAATAGTCCAATCCTAATCCCGGGACCAATCCCGGGATTTGGATAATGTAATCCCGAAATCCCGAGATTGAAAATATGACACGGGATTTCAAACCCTAGTATAAAAAGGGGACTATGGGAACAGAACGTTTAGAAATAACTGTTTTGATGAAAACTCTAGCAATGTGAATATCCATTTATATTAAAATAGGCTTTCACACACAACATACAAGAAACATCAAAAAAATTTACTTGAAATTAACTGTACATTCTTAAAATGTCCATGTTTTATACGTGACCATTTCTTGCAAACTCATTAAAACAGATAATAATATTTAATTTTATTCTACCTGGTTTTAGTCTCTTACATGTTTAAGCCTTGTTCTTTTGCATTGAACAGAAAAAAAATATTTATGGAAATCTATAACTATTATTTTTGTTCTTGAGTTCTTTTGAAGCAATGCATACTCCAAAAAGGATCTTAGTAAAAAATTAAAATCAGATTATCATCGTCTGTTAAATTCGATCAATTCTCGCTAGAAAATCTCCTGTTCAGCATTATTTGTCGAACCGGAAAACAATCCATACTTCCTGCCTTCCTCTGTTTGATGTTGCCGAAACAATTCCTCCCTTTGCCAAAGTTGTCAGGGGGCTCGTGCCCCACCGGAGGATTAGCATTCTATAATCGCGGGGATGCACAGATTACAGGAAATCTCAAACTGATTACCAACTAATCTAACGTTTGTTCTGTACTCTCGAAGAACCATCGCCGATGAATTGGCTTCCAACTTTGTCCGGAATGGATCCTTTGTACTTTTGAGGGGCCAGAGGGAGGCTGGCCCCATGTGGGGGATGATTTGGAGTGTTGGAGTGGGAGGATGGGGGTGTCCATTGTCCCTCCACTTGAAGGGACACACTTTTATTTTGATGAGTGCAGAGGGGGAAGGAATGAAATGACGACTCATGTCACGTAATGTACTTATACTTTGTTTGATATTTGGAGTAGTGTTCTAGGGGTGGATGGTGATCGTCTGGGGATGAATGTTCTAGTCCTCTTGGGTGGTGACTCGGTCAAGTAATAATATGGAGATGATGGTCAATATGTGACCATGATTCTATATGAAATGATCAGTTTGGCTCTATGCATTTGATAGTGTACTTTGTTCGAACATCTTAAAGTCATTCTTTTCGGATTTAATTTGTTTTCAACGGGTTATGAAGAATTGTTGAAATATTCATTTAAATATAATATTGTCTGAAAAAACACCTGATTATTTTATGTATTAATATGCAAATTTAGAGTTACTGAGATGATGGTGTAATTTGATGAGAATGTTGATTCTCTTTGAAATGTAATAAATATTGCTAAAAGTTCACTGAGGGGATTACAAAAAAACCAATAAAAACACATAATTCATATGTCATAGCCTTAAATGTCATGTTTAAAAAGCATACATTAAATATACTCGGATACGTGGATACGGATTGTTCCTTTTGTAAAAATCTGTTTTATGAATTCTTTGCAAAATACTTCCACTAATACCAGCATTAAAATTGTGTGTGTGTGAAAACTTATATTACTTATATTATATTACAAGAATTGTGTGACCCTTCTACCAATAATTAAAGTACTTTTACATATGCTACGTTATTTTTATGTAAATGAAAGCTGGGTGACGTGGTTGGTTTGTCGGTGGCCTTCTGCACTTAAGGTTTCGGGTCCGACCCCGGCTCAAGTCGGTGGATTTTCATGGTGCAGAAAATTGACAGCGGTCATGCCGTATGATTATACGGCTTGCAAAAGATATCTAGAGTGTCTGTTTGGCTTGGATGCTCTCGGCAAAATTAAATCCTAGTACAGGTTCGCATCGTTAGTGCTCAGCTTCACCCTCTGAGGAGGAAAATGGGGGTCAAAGTTACCTGTGTGATTGAAATCCGCCTATAGTGTACCGAACTAAAAAGAGATACTTCCCGGGGAATGTACTTGATCCGCAATGGTCAAACACCACACACTCAGCAGCTAATTAGAAAAAAATATCACTGTTGATAAATTTTGCGCTACTGTGGTGCGGTCTAAGAGACCATTTGTGCAAAAGTGAGATAAATTAAATTCACGTTGTTAAATTTCAGTAGTCTTTGGCTAAGTTACATTTTTTTTTTACTGTCTCAGAAATGCAACTACAGTAGAACGTCGTTTATCCGAATCAATTGTGACCGGGCACCGTTCGGATACGCGATTGTTCGGATAACCGAATACCATGCAGTATATGAAACCAGACACCATACGAATATTGAAAATCATCACATGCGGGAAACGTGCTTGAAGAAAAAGCAAATTAGGTATAAATTGTCGCAATTTTACCTTTATTGTGGAAAATAATCACTTATTTTTCGCTGTACCATTGTATAACGACCAGTGTATAATATGTATACACTGGTCCAGATATTTGACGCTCCGGATGATAAACGTTCGGATAAAGGACGTTCTACTGTAAATAGAGAGAAAGAACATTTGAGTTTTATTCCGATATTTTACTTTTGGAACAAACAAAAAAATAGAAAGGGTTCATGTTATATAAAAGCTTAGAGATTATGCGACT
This sequence comes from Trichonephila clavata, assembly GCA_019973975.1. Taxonomy (NCBI): domain Eukaryota; kingdom Metazoa; phylum Arthropoda; class Arachnida; order Araneae; family Nephilidae; genus Trichonephila; species Trichonephila clavata. The sequence continues at coordinate 104,070 of BMAO01005986.1, read as the reverse complement.
GCAATTTAAATTTCAGTCAAAAAATTGCACTTGACACATATTTAATAAAATAAAATAGCAAACTGATACCCTTATTGTCGTGAAACACTCTTAAAAATAAATAACTTTTTCTCCATAAAAATAAAAAAACACACAATCAAGAGAACTAAAACCAATAAAAAACCACACTTATTAAGTTCAAAACAGTCTTTTCATACATATGTAACATTGTTACAAATACACCAGAATTGTCATTCCATTTTAACTTCATCAAATCGAAGTTTGGATCATGTTTAACCTTTTAACCTTACCACCCACACTCCAGTCGTTCATTAGATCAGTTATAAATATCTCATTAACGTTAACCGTTGACATATTGGACACATCGCAATGGAACAGGTTTCCTGTTCCATGATCTAACTTCCCCGTCCGCTTCTGTGACAAGTGTCACAAAAATCTCTGGCAAAGCGGAGAACGTCGTTGAAATTTGACATGTCGATCCGAAATCACTGGGTAATTGATTACGAAGCACAATGCCGTCAAAAGCGATAAAAATCTATCCGGACAACGCGCAAAGAACATACCACCCGTGTTGGAGGATGGATTTATTATTATTTTTTATAGCAATGGATGTGTAGATATATTGGTGCGTCTTTGTGTTATTGTCATATGTCACCAAAGGTAAAAAGGTTTCTTAGCATCAAGTGAAATTCTCGGAATTTTTCGCCCTGTTGTTGTCAGATATGGTTTGAAAGGTTATTTTTCTGAAAAGTCTTAGCAATTTATTTTGGTGTAGAACTTGACATGAATTGAGTTGAAATTTTACAGAGAGGTATATATTTTATTAGAAATATCATTGGTGGTTATAAGGTTTTCTGAGAATGGTTTGGGGCCTCAATTTTAGAATGAGAATTCTGGAATTTTTGGTTGAAAAATAACCAAATTCCTGTTTGGTTATTCGAATTCATGTTTGAAACCATAGATGTTATTATTTTATTTGAATTTATACGTGGTAATAACTAACTGTGTGTGCTATTATATTGGAATTTTCTGTATCGAATTTATAGTGGTAATTTTGTTTATGTTGTTATTTAATGGGCTAAACTCATGATGGTCACATAATAAAGACAATCACGTATTCTCCATTGCATTTAAGACTGGCGTTAGACTTGTTATTTGCTTTAAATTTCAGATTTAATGACTGATATATGTGTTCACATTTTAAGGTTCTCCACAAAAAGTTTTTTTAAAATAAAAATAAAATACTTTTATTAAGCATGTACTTTTACTAAATCAAGTGTATTTTATTTACCTAGGTGCATTTTTTATTATTGTTCACAAATATATACTTTTTGAGCCAAAAGTTGGCAATAGCAAAGCGCATGACGTGATTGGTTGAAAATACGTGATTACATTTATCATATGACTAATACATCGGAGGATTTTAGGATAGAATATGGATGAGAAGCACATGGGGGGGGGGATCAGGGAACTATCTTCGAGAATTAGAGTGCCCGTGAATTGCTTTCAAATTCCCCATTGTTACAAAAAATAATTAATTGGAAAAATCCAATCGTTGCAGTTCATAATAAATTTAAAATTACTTTGTTATTTAAAAATGAATGCATTTTTAAGACTTAATTTTGAAATATTTGCAGAGTAAAAAGGGGGTGTACTGAGTCCTAGCCAATCCGGAGGCAGTACAGTAATCCATGTGTGAATATGAGAAAATTTGGTACGGAAAAGGGAATTAACTTTTGTGCGGAGAGGAACTTCTGTGATTGGCTGAACCAGAATGCTCAGTTAAGAATGGTTAAGTTAATTGTAGAAGGATTTGTGTTCAAGTTTAAGTTTGAGCATGAAAATATGCGGAATATTTGGTTGAAAACAACAGCTAAGATATTATTCAAACTTATGCTTGAACCAATAACCATAATTTATTTATTTGGGCTTACACGATAATAACTGTTAATAAACTTGAATTCTTTGCATGAAACATACGATGGCAGTTTTCTTTATGTTGTTGGTGCTTACAAATTGTGTGGATGATTTGCATTGTAAAATTTGAGCATGAAAACGTAAGTTGGTAATTAAAATTTTCATTCGAAAATAACTACTTAGACTTATTTTCTGAATTATGTATAAAAATACTTAACTGATTTTATTCGATTTTACGAATGGTTCTTTGCAATCACATTAGAATTTTTTCAATGTAATTAATTTCATTGATTTTGCTCCCTTATTATTGAAGAATACTTAAAGAGGGGGGGGGGAGAGGTTGCCTAATAATAGAAAGCAATTATTTTCTAAAAGAAAATCCTTCTCTCTTAGTTTGTTTATTCCAGTAGTTTTGCAATTAAGTCTTTTTCTGTCTTTAAAACATTCATAGAAAAATTAATTATTTAATTACAAGAAAATATTTACACGTAAATAAACAAGATAATGGATTATTGATTTTCTTCTACTGCTCTGCTAATTAATAACAGTTTGCGAAAATATCCAACTGAATCGTGTAACAGAAAGAAAGAGAAGAAGTTAGAAACAAACTTCAGGATAAAATTAATTTATTCAAATATTTCGATTCTAAAAATACAGTTTGTATAAGCATTGTAAGCAGTGAAGTAAGATAATTGGAACAGCAAAACGGTTTGTAATGCTTAGCCGTATTAGTATTTTCTTATGTAATGGCATTTGAAGCAAAAAAAGAATAAGGATACGATTAGGCAGAATGGTATGCATTATATCGGTCAACCAATTCCACTAAATCAGAAAACATCGCCAAATGTTGTCATCGTATGCTCAAACAAGACGTGCGTGGATTCCACTATTGGCTGCATATCGCTGTATTTGGCAACATTTTCCCATTTGTTGAATTGATCGACGGCATAAAATTAAAATTTGGGCACAAACTCCTTTTTCTACATTTTTGAACACGTATAGAGTCCTTTATTATTTTTATGCTACCGTATTCTTCCCATAACCTTTTCATTTTTAAAAAACCTTCTTCTATAATCTTTGTTCTTTGTATTTCATTTATAATAATGCTGTTCACGTGGGTTAATACTGAGTTTTTGCTTTTCTTTTCGAAATCAATTTTTATTTGCAAATAAAAAAAATATTCAGTTTTAAATATGTTACTTTATTGTACATTTTTATTTTCTTTTTAGCATTAACTGCAATTTTTTTTCTTTTCGCTTCAATTTGGTGAAACTTTTGAAATATTTTTTCATAAAAAGTTTTGTTTAAAATATTTTTTTAAAAAAAGTATTGAATGCAATTGGGAAAAATCTCCTTTTGCACTTTTTTTAAAAATGGGGCTACGGATTAGTATTTTTCATTGCAGACTTAGCACATTCCCCGGGAGCTGGTATCACTTATTAGTGTGGCACCACATACGTGCATACTAATTGACGCAATGTAATTTTGAAGCCCAGTTTCCTTTCCCAGAGAGAAGTACCTTACTTCTGACGATGCGAAACCGTTCTAGGAGTTTAATTTTGCCGAGAGCACCCAAGCCAAACAGACACTCTACGGATCTTTCACATGCCGTATAATAATCCGACATGGATGCTGTCGATTTTCTGCATCATGAAAACCCACCGATTTGGGCTGGTGTCGAACCTGAAACCTTAGGTATACAAGGCCAGCACCAAACCTACTCCGACTTAGAACGTTGAGCCACAAATCCCCTCGTAAGGTTTATCGAAGGAGAAGAGAGAAATGGGAGCACCTGACCACCTCCAGGGTGTTCTTCCTCAAAATTGGGGTGGAACTAGTATGGTGCTCAAAGCTGTGGCTAACGACAAGCGTGCATCTAACCCAGTGATTCCCAAAGTGGTCTATATAGACCCCCAGGGGTCTACGACGATCTCCAAGGGGTCTAAGCCAGCCAAAAATTAATTTGGGGGTCCATGAGGTGTAAGTGGTGGTCTATGATAGTGGCTCTCATTAAACTAAACCGTGACTAATTTAAAAAAAAATTATAATCATGTGAAAACTGAATTTTATCTATTTAACAGATTTATTTACTAAATATAATGAAATTAATTTGCATTTACCAGGTGACAGCATAAATTTTATTAAAGCAAGAAAGATTTCAGTTTCTCTTTCCTGAGTTATGTTAAAAAAGTATAATACTAATCTCCCGAATTTTCTAAATTTGTTACAGACATTGTCAGAAAATTTAACCTACGTTCAACATTTAAATGCCTTTTATTCAGATTTTGAAGTTAGGTTTGAGAGTGATTTGACTATGGCAATACAGTAGGCAATGAATTCGTATAGTCACATTGAAAAAAAAATGTCACATTACCATAGGAACTGATCGTAATAAAATCTAACGAAAATCTTTAAGTTCAGAAACGGATCCCAGCAATTTTGGCTTTAAAAAGTCAAACCTGTTATTTGTCTCGGCTTTTGGAATATCGTGAGGAAGTTTTCATTGCTTTTACTGGTGTGAAGTAGCTTCAGTGCGGTTGCCAATCTCCAAAAAATAATAATAATAGGACACTAACAGAGGAAATTTAAGGTTAAACCAGGCGAGATTAATACTAAATGTTGAAAATTTGATACTGTAGTGCTATAGATTCCTTCCTCCCTTTAAAATCATTTGTTTGCTGTTTAGTTAGTTTATTTAACAGTTTTATTTATTAATTAACTTTTAGTTTAATTAATTAACATGTGCTTTTCAAATTTTAAACACTACTTCAGAACAGTTAGAAATTTAATTCTTTTAAACTAGGAGTAGTAGTACTAGCTGTCAAAAAGACATTAAAGCTGATAAATTTGCAAAAATTCAATATTAATTAAGCAGGGGTCTACCCTAAGCCGAAAAACATGGCAAGGGGTCTATGAAACAAAAAAATTTGGGAGCCTCTGATCTAACACTTTGCCACGATGAATTTTGTAGGCTTCGATCTGACACCGTTAGATGGATTAGCAACAAATAATCAAATCAAATCGACGATGACACATATATTACGAAAAAATGAGTTATATACATTTAATTTCTCACTGTTCTTTTTAACCGGTAAGGTAAAAGCTAGTCTAAAATTAAAAAAAAAACTTAAATATAAATTGTAAAAATAACCTTAAGAATTGTTTATCTTCATATTTTTTTCTAATGGTACTTTTCTCTCCTTATTAGTCATCACGAAGAATTCAAATACATGCGGTTAATATGGGTTAACCGTATGACATGAGCCTGGTTGCTCGGTCATCAAAACATTTTGTTCCAGGTTAGAATATTAAATGGGAATTACATTAAAGTAAATAATTACGAATAAAAATTGCATATCAAGAATGTAGTGCTCTGACATTGCTCTAAATATATTATCAAGTGTAAACAAATTAATGTAATTATTTCTGGAAAAAATTGCAAAACCTCAAGCAAATATATTTTTTGCTGGCTTTGGAAGAATGGAATGAATAACGTTATACGCATAAATTAATTAATTTTTTTTTTACGGATACATGTTTTTCAAGACAATTGTGCTTTAAAAATTTAATGTAAATTAATTTTTTGGTCAAATTTGATGATTTAATCTTGAATTTTTGTCTAGAAAAAGTAATTTTTTTAAAAAAAGAAAGCATTCAGTGTTAGCTTATATATTGCATTTCTTTTACTCAGTGACCTTTATAGATAATTTCAAAAATAAGAATACTTATATTAGCCCCATTGCAAAAGGAGGAAAAAACGGCTTAGTTCTAGCATTTAAGAGTCTTTTTTTTGTAAGATAATTAAGAGGAACATATAACCTAAAAAAAAACCTCTTTTATTTATTTATAGTTAAAATTACATGATAGTGTTGACATTATTTATATTATCTTTTAGATAGGTTTCATATTTTTTACGAGAAAATTTATTGCTGTTGTTTTTTTTGCATAGTTTTAATGTTTAGATCCACAGCAGCCGAATAAGTATGATCGAATGAGTGAATATTAACGTCGCTCCATTCAGCTACTCAAGGGTTTTCGGTGACGGGCCACCTCCCGTTGGTGTGGTGTGGTAGTTAGGAGAGGGGGGGCCCAGCTCAGATGTCATCCGCGTCACTTGACCATGGTTCAAAATTACGCGGACTGTCCCCAAAAGCCCTCGTGTAGCTGAACAGTGGGACGTTAATATTCATTCACTCACTCGGTGACGGACCTCGTTATTTTGAACAATTGTCAAGCGATGAGGGCCATACCTGAGCTTGCACTCCCCTCTCCTAACTTCCACACCACACCAACGAGAGGACGTTTGAGCTTCGACATACTTAACGTGCATCGGCCTTCTGCATGGCAGGTCTTGAGTGGTGTTAGGCTCAAACTCATTACATGTCAGCCACGAGTCCCTTACCTTCACCACTATGACACCGCGGCTGCATGATTATGATCGAGAATTCGAGGCCGGTAGTTTTCCAATCGAGTCGTGCATTCAAATCCCGATGCCATTAAAGACTCTGCGTGTAGTATATAGCTGATGCAGAATCAAACTCCTAACCCAGATGTGATGTGGAAGTTTAGAGAGTAATCTCTCTTTCTCTCTCACACACAAGCTAGAATGTTGTTCTCATCACTTGATCGTACAGGGTCCGGCATATTAACCTCCCTTGCTTCAAAAGGCAGTTACAAACAAATAAAACAAGATATAGAGGAAAGTATTTTATTTGTGAACAACAAATACGATGCCATTTTACATTAATTGGTCTAAAAAATTATGTCCGCTAAATGGCGTCCTCCAATGATGACACATTGACGAAGTCCTTCAGAACATTGGCGTTGTTTTGATTTCGTCTGATGAGGCCCACTTCCACTTGTGTGTGTGTGTCAGGCACTGTGAATAAACATAAGTTCGCTACTGGGGGCAGCAGAAAACCCTCAGCTACTTCACCAACGACCGCTTCACAGTCCTCGTGTGACAGTTTGGTACGCCATTGCTGAATTTGGTGAGTGGGGTTCTTATTTTTTCGAAGAAGGTTAACGGTAACGTTTATTTCAGATCACTACTGTTACATGATCGAGATTTTCCATCGATCAAAATTAAACCAGTTTCTTGGGGACCATGAAAAGCAGAAATCTGGTTCCAACAAGACGGAGACGCAGTTCACACTTCGCGGTGTTTGCTGGGCATTCTGGGAGAGTTGTTTCTTGGATGTCTTCTCTCTTTGCGAGGAGACATCGCCTGGTCCCCAAAGGAAGTCACCTGTTTCATCACCTTGTGGTTTTTTTTCTTTGGGGACACTTCAAGGCGTTAGTGTACAAACATCGCCCTACAACCCTGCAAGGACTAAATGAGACAATCACCCAGGCAGTATCAGCCATTCCACCGGATATGACACGAAGAACTATGGATAACTTTCGGCAAAGTCTCTAACATTGGAGGACGCCATTTAGCGGCCATAATTTTTAAAACCAGTTAATGTAAAATGGTATCCTATTTGTTTTTCACAGATAAAAGACTTTTCTCTGTATCTTGTTTTGTTTACTTGTAACTGTCTTTTGAAACATTCCCTTCCTCGGTGACTCAACAGCATAAGGTGGGCCTTGGCTTTTTCAAGAAGCCTTTTCTCGGATAGCCTTCTTCCTGCTAGTCCTATTGAAACAGGGGAGGTCCCAGCAGTCACCCTGTTGTTCCTTGAGTTCTTTCGTCAATAGACCTCTTGTAGTTACATAGTGCAGCGCAAATAAGCAACCGATCAATTAAAACTGACGGGAGATAATAGAAATTTTAAACCCTGTCTAAATCTTGAAAGTATCAAAATACAATAAAGGAAACTAAAGAATTTAAGGGTAAGATTCAAAATCAACTTTCTTAATGCAATTAAATAAGTTACAGAGGTATTAGTATTATTATTTTGGGTATATTGAAATTGTACGGGTAAAAAAAAAGCTTACATAAGTATAAAATATGGAGGAAGGAATTTTATACTAAATATAGTGAAGTAAACTCCAAAATTAAAAAAATACGTTAACATAGGAAACTTCGAGTTTTCATCATCCTTTGATATTTGTAATAATAGAAAGTTATTTATGATAAAATACATAGCACGTATTACTAAACTGTGCTTCTTGTTTTTTTTAAGTAACGATAAATATGCGGTATACAATTTCAAATTATGTTTACTGCATGTGTATCCAATATGTTGTTTTATATATTCTGTTCTGATCTATTTTTAGTTTCTGAAAAACTCAATAAATTAAAAAGCGGGATCATTGCGACTGATATAGTTTTTTAATTAATATCTCCAATAATATTTAAAGATATTAAAGTAGCTTTATAAAATGAATTTTTGTTTAATAAATGAAATTATTTTCATAAAAAAATCATTCTAAGTAATATTTAATTTATATCAATAAATAAGCAAGCACCAAATCAAAAATCTATCCATTCTATTATTCAGTCTTGCCAGAACTTCCACAGGAAGTTTTAAATAAACACAGAACCGACTTTAACAAAACAACCTTCTTAACCATTCAAAAACACCGCGTTGCGCGTTCAAAAATGGAATTCGTTCACCGCCTCACAGCAACAGAACGGATTGTTTTGCAACGCACAACGGAACTCTTTCTCCTCCAGTTCTGCCGTAACAGATGATAAAACGTGTGTCAGCGGGGAAGGAATAAAAAATGCCAATCTCAACCCAACAGGATGCACGATCTCTTAAGAAATGTCGACAGATCACCACGAGAGAGACGAATGCCTCGCATCTTCGAAACGTCATCTCCATTTTTCAAACCCGCTCGACGCCATTTCCATCTATGGTCACTCGTCTTCAATCCTCACAGCTGTGATCCAACATTTTTTTCGTGTTTCTTTCTCGACCAAGGCTTCATACGTCAATGACTTTGAGTTTTTGGTTCGAAAGAATCTTCGTTGAACTTAGTTTTTGTTACTTAATTTTGGTTTAACCTATTTATTACGGGACGCCTATGGAGTTTCGTTGTGTGGTAACGATATGGCCGAGCAATCTACCTGATGAGGATGATTTATTTATTATGGAATTGTGACGAACTAACTGGTACTGTTGCAATCTGCTATTGCAAAAAACAAAAGAAAAAGTATGAAGGTCTAAGGCATAGGTTCCCTACCTTTTTTTTAAAATTGGCACCCCCTTTTCCAGTAAAAATTTCGATGCCACCTCCTCCCACTCTAGAGAAATAAGAGTGTACATAATACACGGCGAAAACAAGTTAAATTTAAAAAAATATTCTATAACTAATGGAATATATTTTAAACTTAATTTTTTTTCTAAAGCCACAATTTTTTTACTTGCGAATCTGAAATAGCTATTGCCCCAAATATATTTAAATGTGTTATATTATATATTTTAGTCGTAGATATGATATTGTTGGAATTGAAACGCTGCTGAATTTCTTCTTCATTTAAAAGTGAGGGACAAAAGTTTAGCTTACCTGTTATAAAGACAGGCAGGGGTTTTGATGATACGAATCAATTCATAGTAAAGTATTGCATTCAAAATAAATGTAAATTGACATTTTCAGCCTTTAAAGAATCACACGTTAATTCTTGGTTAACATATTTAATTATGTTTCTTGGATAATATACGTAATGAAATGCAATGGACGAAACTTGTTTCCTACTGCTCACAGTCAAAGACAACACGTGCACTGCAGAAATTAAAAAATGCACTATATCATTCAATTTAATGCAGGTTGGAATGTAATGCATCTGTGAAAAAATGATTTAAATACATACAATCAATATAAGGCAAACAGTGTTGTTTACTTTTGTTAGTACATAATCAGCGTGTTTTTTTAGTCTTTCTAAACTATATTTGGTAAATCTGCTCAAGTCCCTACGCGTGTCATCTCAACGCCCCTTAATTTTCTCAGGTCTTTTACTGCTCCCCTGAAAGCCTCAAACGCCCACAAGGGGGCGTTATCGCCCACGTTGAGAACCTATGGTCTAAGGATGTCATTGGATCCCTAATAAAAGAAATGAATAATTTTTTAAGGTGCTTCACAATTTTGTTCTTGATGTCTTTCAAATTAATTCAAATGTAAGAAATTATTCTGAATTTGTAATGGACTTTGAAGCAGTGACCTTTTGAAATTTATTAATTCACCGAATAGAAATAAATTGCACACACCAATAAACCCATTTTTATCTATATTACTTAAAATTACCGTTCATCTCCATCCATAAACTCAATGTTCCTTTTTAAATAATTTTTTACAAATTGAGATTACTTTAGTTCGAAAGAATTCTCATAGAATTAGTTTTGAACTCTTATTTATTTATTTACTTTTTTGGCATTTTTATAGTATAGTATCCTACTTCACGCGTACCAGATGTAGCACATGGTACAATTCTCAGTGGCATTCTACACCACTCTGCAAAATTAAATCGCCTTGTCTCTCCTTTCAGCATTTTGTCTTCTTACGTATGGTTTGTAGTGCCTATACATGAATATCAAGTATAATTTCAGTCGAAAGTAAAATTTTATTTGATGCACATCGTGCGGTACAGGCTACTTTTAGTTTTTCGATACCTTTTGAGTTTTTTTTTTAAACATTTGTATTATATTTGTTTAACTACATGAAATAATTAATACTTGCATATTTATCAAAATGACCGTTAAAAACGCCTGATGTTTGCTGTTCTTAAGACTCCTAAGCCACTCACATTTTTTTATGCTCCTCATATACACGGGCCGCATATATGTGCTAGCTATTTCCAGCGGGCCGCGACACGAGGATAAAAGGGGGGGGGGGAGAGAAATGCTTTAAAACGAAGATAACATTGGAAGTTGATCGTCCAATGTGGAAAATTGATCAAAATTTTTTCACACTCCTGTGTTTTCTTTTTTTTTATTGTAATTTTTATATTTTTTATTTTTGTCACTAACACTACATTTGAAGCACACACACATTTCAGAAACATTCCTTCACAATTTCTGCATCAGTAAACGGTTTTGTACGATTACCAATAATATAACAAACTTCATATAATGTTTTTATTACCAGTGTGACATTACCACTGACAAAACACTTTGTTGCTGTTGCAAAGATTATTCAAAAAAGCCTATTTATATCATCTCTTAAAGAGATCTTCGAGGAAAACTGTCACTGAATTTGTCCGTAATTGTATCTACTGTTTCTCAGTCCGTAATTGCATTTACTTTTTTGTCGCGAATGTCTATCCACCGACTGAGCACCTCTGCCAATGTTTTGATGTACCCTCCGCCAGTTGTTGTTGTAGCTTCCATCTTGGAACAGCGAGCGAATAGCATCGTCTTGAAATAAACCAAATTACAATCTGATAGTCGCATCCTTCTTGTAAAAACTCGAAACAGTGTTCATTCATGAACATTTGTTTTATCCCTGTTTATTGGTATTTTTTAAGTACAGCACTTTCGGGGCAAATCAAACAATTATTGATCTCCATATTTGTTTTTCACTACAAGTTAGGCTATCTCCCAATCGTCTTAAAACGATACATTTTCTCCGAACATTTTTAGCTTTCAAGAAATGAAAGATAGTTAAAAACTAACTCCACCCATAAAATTGTCGCTACTTCACTGTTGCCTGTTATCACTAACCGTAACCGTTACAAGTTGAAAAAGAATATTAATTCGTTCCCGTACGAAATCGACAGCAAAAAGCAAAATTGATATATTTGATTTCATGACAAAGAATTTCCCACTAAATTTTTAATACTTTGTTCTTAAATAAGTGAATTTCTCAGAGCAATAGATCATGACCGGCGTTTTAAAAAGGCTCGGTGGGCCGCAGATTGAGTATCGCTGCGACTAGACGAATTAATATGGGTTCGTAGAATAAAAAGAGCATGTTATATGTGTGTTATGTCTCGTATCAATTGATTTTATGTTACTTGAATGTGACTTTAATATAGCTAAACCAAATTTCCTCCAAAAAGCTTTTAAATATACAGAACCCTAATCCCCGTTATTGCCTGACTTAAGGCCGTATCACACATACATTTTTCGTGCAACTTTTTGGCCTAACTTTTAGCCCAATCTGAGGGTGAAGGGTTGCCGTAAAGAATATCTCATGCTCTGACGTCAGCCGTGCTCTTTCTCCACATTGAAACATAATTCGCCAATTTTTCAGATTCGAATACAACCATCCAATATTGTTTCTTTTATTTTGCTCGCTCTTTTGTTGATGGGCGTAAGCAGAAATGGAGCACCATTCCGTTTAAAATATTATACGCCATCTTGTTATCATCTCATCGTTACCGCCATCTTGTTTATGACGTAGGGCGCCGAAGGACCCCATTGGCTGGAATTTCAAGCAACTTTTATTTGGAACAACTTTTTCAGCTCACTGACAAAAAGTTGTTCGAAAGCCGTTACTATGACAACGGAGTAAAAATTGGACGAATTGGACCAAAAATTGCTCCAAACGTGTGATAAGGCCTTTACACTTCAGAGGCCTGGACTATGAACATAAAAAAGGAATGGTTTGGGGAGCTCTTGAACAAAGATCCTGGGAAGCCTTTCCGAAGGAATTTAGGAAAATATTATCCGGCGTAGAAAGCGTAACACTAAATTACAAACGAATAATCAAATAGTTAGATATTGTTCATTACCTTGAAATAAGCCGCCTCAATTGAACTGGACGTGTTATCGGTGTGAACGATAGGAACATCATTAAGAAATCTTTTTGGCTAGAGCATATGTCATGGATTATCACCTGCTAAAGCGTGGGGGTCACGAAGGGGGATTAGAAATTTATTTTAAAGTTAATACTTTATTGTGACGTTCTGATCTCTGTCTGAATTCGACCTAAGTTATGGGGAGCACGTCAGTTTGAATACTAATTTAAATATCTGGAATCTAAATCTTATATTAATCGTGAATATAGATAATCCTCAGCAATAACACTAGTCCCTGAACAGCCCTTGAATTCTTCCACCTTGAACTACGACGATTTCAATATTAACTTCTCCAAATAACGTCTTAGTCTCTGTATGACAACAATCACTCCAACTAATTTCCCTCTACTCTTTTTTAAATAGTAACCCTCATTAACATAAATCGCAGTTCCTTTACAGAAAGACGTTTTATATCCATTGAACATCATGAAAAGTATTTTCCCCCGAGGGTTGTTCAGAATCAATAAAAGAACTCACTACACATGTAACACTGGAAAAAGAACATCTAAATTTTTCAGTGGTAGGAGGATGTTTTGTCCTTAAAACTAAGAATTGCAGGAGTTTGGCTGTGGGTAGAAGTGTTTGGAACTTGGAAGTTTGTATTTGTTTATAAATGTACGTCACTGATATAATAGCATTGTCAGGAACTTTTTTTCATATTTTGTCTAAATAGCATCGGACGCTTTATGGAATGTCTAGATATTGTATACAATGCCTATGTAAAGTATGTTATAATTCTCATATTTCATACTTTACCTAAAAGCGTTCGGCATTATATACAATGCTTAGGCATTCCATAGAATGCTAGAGTTTCATATTTTGCCTGTAACATATAAATAAAAAGTTTTGAAGGTATATTTTTAGAAATGAAGACAAAATTTAAATTAAGCTCGAAGTTAAAGGGGGCTTATAGTTGAAAGTGGGTGTACTACAAAGAGAAGAACCTCTAATATTTTACGCCTCCGACTCTCAAGCTTTCTCTTTAATATTCCCCTTAATCCCGGCTGTTTTTCTGCTTCACTCTTTATAGGTCATGAAAATAAATCTTAATGTACGAAGAAATACAGCGTCTCTAAAGGGTGATTTTTGGGGATTTCTTTTTGTAACCTAGTGTTGAATGATCTCGCACATCTATGGCTGAGACATTTTGACTTCTACAAGTTTATTATTTGGCATATTTCAAAAGTGGTGAACCTTTTTTTATTTTATTTAAGGCTACATATTAGTTAGGCTGTAATAAAGAAACTGTTTTAACTTATTATATTGGCTTAGGATATATATAAAGAACTTATGTTCATTCTGAGTCAAATGCTGTTTATATTTGCGTTCACTTTTTTGTAAAGAAGTTTAAACTGTATTGCGCAACACGCAATTTTACCGGCGCAGAAGTGAAGGGAAAAAAATCTAACTCCCACTCTGCTGGAAATAAACTGTCCTTTTCTTTTTACTTTAATTTTTGCAATTTGTGACGGTGGATGGAAAAAAATACAGTGAAAATCTTTTAACACGAAACTGAAGGGACTGAAATATTTTTTCATGTTAAATGATATTGCAAAAAAAAAGCATATATTCAACAAAATTAAACTTATTTGTGAACATATTTAATTTACATGTGTATGTATATATGCATGTGTTTAATAAAAATCAATGGAAGAAAAACCTAATGGAATTTAATACAAAATTTTGAATTTTTTTGAAAAACAAAATATTTGTTGAGTTTTTAGAAAATATTCTGATTTTTTTCTGCTGTCTCTTTCGGCATCAAATAGTCAATAAATTGTTCGATGTTGTCCATTTTGTTATTCCTTTCACCATTGGAATGTCCGTCTAAATAACTACGCATTCTTTTCAAGATGTTCCTCATTTCGAATGATGAGGGAACAGGAGCTGCATATTCATTTCATTTTCGTCGTCCTAATCGGCGTCACAGATATTTTTTGAGCTTTGAACAAAATATTTTTGTCTGCCATAACTGGCCTGTACGCAGATTAACATCATCTACTTCATAGGTTCTCAACGTAGGCGATACCGCCCTCTTGTGGGCGTTTGAGGCTTTTAGGGGGGTGGTAAAAGATTCAGAGAAAACTAGGAGGCGTTGAGATAGCTCGGAGGGGCTTGGTCAGATTAACCAAAAAAAGACTTAAGAAAAACACGTTGATTATGTACTAACAAAAGTAAACGTTAATACTGTTTACCTTACGTTGATTGTATGTATTTAAATCATTTCTATATCAATGTACGAAAATTTACATATTTCGGTAGTTCGGGAAATAGATGAAAAACTTGAAGATAACATTACATTCAGACCTACCTTAAATTGAATGATATAGTGCATTTTAATTTCTGTAGTGCACGTGTTATCTTTGTCTGTGTTTCGTCCACTGCATTTCATTGCGTATGTTGTCCAAGAAACATAAATAAATATGTTACCCAGGAATTAACGCGATTCTTTAAAGGCTGAAACTGTCAATTTATATTTATTTTGAAAACAGTTGTTTATTATGAATTGCTTCGTATCATCAAAACCCCTGCCTGTCTTTATAACAGGTAAGCTAAAACACACTTTTATTCCACTCTTTTAAATGAAGAAGTAATTCAGTAACGCGTTTCAATTCCAACAATATCCTACCAATGACTAAAATATATAATCTTACACATTTAAATATATTTGTGGCAATAGATATTTCATATTCGCAAGTAAAATAATTGGGGCTTTAGAAATAAATTAAATTAAAAAATATATTCTTATAGTAATAGGATATTTTTTAAAAACATAACTCCTGTTTTCTCCATGTATTATGTGGTATACTCTTATTTTTCTAGAGTAAGAGGGGGCGGTGTAGAAATATTCACAAGAAAAGGGGCGGTGTAGAAATATTCACAAGAAAAGTGGCGGTATCGAAATATTTACTAGAAAAGGGGGCGCCAGCTCAAAAAAGGTTGGGAACCTATGATCCACTTTAACGAATTGTTCCGATGATACAGTATAGGACAGTTCAATAATACAGAAACTTTTTCTCAAACATTTCATTAAGTGTCCAAAGCCAACTGATGAGAGATGAGTGTACGTTTGTTAGGGGTGGAGGGTGAAAGTAGCTTAGATAAACACAATTGGGTCGTGTCACAGGCTATTCCGAGGGTATTTCAGAGCTAAGTTGTCCTCCTTTCTGAGAAGCACACATGCGAAACCACTTCTCTTTCATTTCACATTCCTCTTAAATCTCCCTGCGCGACTGATGTTTTTGTTATTTGCACATTCCAAAAAAGAAATCTTTTCGTGTTAAGCGATTTTCGTTTGGTGTTAAAAGAGAAAAATACAAGAAAATGCGTAGTAATTTGTCGGGATTTTTGTGTTACGTCATGTTAACCGATATTTCTTCTTAAGCGTTTTCGCATAAAACGTATTTCACTGTGTTTCACAAAAAGCTTTTCTGATTTTTACCCTTATTGTACCATTGAGACAGCACATTAACATGTATTTGCCGACGATATATTGCTTCCATTATTTTACTATGAAAAGAATTTCTGATAAATTAAAACATTCCCTGGAATGAAATTATTTTTTGTTCATTGTGTGGATAAAGAAATAATTTATATTGGAAAACTAAGGTCAATGCAATGGTAGTGTGTCTACTGTATAGATACAACTGCCAATCTTATTTCCAGTCATGTCACAATTTCTGACATAAAGCTGACCTATCAGAAATACTGTATATTTATTGCTGAGTATCTATATGTTATACAGTAGAACGTCGTTTATCTGAACGTTTATTATCCGGAGCGTCAAAAACTCCGGATCCGCTTTCGAACAGTGCAATGCTCAACAGTTGTTTTGAGTGAGGCCAAAAGTGACGGGAAAACCCAAGGTGAGGGATATTTGGGGAATTTCAGTTGTGTGTTTTGGTAAACATCTGCGCGGAATATCAGGTCAGTTTGTTTCAAAGTGAGGGGGTGTATACGTGCTCTTTTCTTGATTTTTGTTGATGTAGAAACCTGGATGGCATGCGATGCAGAAGACAGTGGATTTCAAATGCTAAATGATGACGAGATTGTGACTTGAGTGCAAGAAGAATCCGACCCTGTCGACGATGAAACGGATGAAGACGTGGACAGCAACAACAACGAAAGTAGTAAGGGTCTATTAAATGCTGACGCGTTTTTCTGCGTTAGAGACAGCTATGGAGTGGTACGAAAAACAATCAGTTATCCTACTCAACTACTGCTGCTCAAGAGAATCAAAGCCCTTGCAGCGAAAAAACGAAAGTGTTCAGAGGTAAATAAGCGATTAATTTCCACAATAAAGGTAAAATTGCGGCATTCTGCACCTATTTTGCTTTTTCTTCAAGCACGTTTTCCGCATGTAATGTATAGTGTCCGGATTCATATACTGCATGCATCGTTTTCGGTTATCCGAACAATCGCGTATCCGAACGGTGTCCGGTCCCAATTGATTCGGATAAACGACGTTCTACTGTATCTATATGTTATATTGGCAAAAATTCTGGTCTGCAAAATAACATGTGAGACGTCAAATCGACTAGAAATTTGGTTCTTCAGAATCACATTTTTTGCACATTCCTGATATATTAAACATTTATTTTCTTTACTTAATTTAATTACAGGCACAAACAGAATGAGATAAATGTGAACGGTGCAAAAACTTGTCCTTCACCTTTCAAACGAAAACTTTATGCCATCTTTGAGCTCATTCTAATAAACTTTTATTATTTTATTTAAAACAAAATGAAAATTTCAAAACACACATACACACAAATGCATTTTCATATTCTTTACAATGAATAGAACTAAAGTTATTCATTGGTAGAAACATTAATGGCTTTTCAGTCTTCCAAGATGTCTTAATGAAAACATTAAAAAAAGAGAAAAGGACATTTGAGAGAGTAAAAAGGGATAATGGCTCATTATCCTAGAACACATTATCAGCGATAATGTATTATTCCTCATTGAAATAAAATGTAAGATAGCTGTGTAGGGCGAAACGTTTCAAGAGAATGAAACCTTTTATGTCCATTTTAAGGCTTTGTTCATTAAATATGCCTCTATTTAGTATGTTTAATCAGAATATAAAGGGTATTTACTTTAGGTCACCCTTTTCCCATTTCAGTGATTACTTAGCATAAGGAAAAACTTGTTTTTCTTTCTAGAAACTTTTATTTGTGTAATGTTTTAAAAAGAAATATTCATATTTTAAATTAAGAGCTCTCAATTTTGTGTGCTCACAACCTGTAATCTATATACACAGTTGACTCTTGATAATTTGAAGTTGGAGGGACCACCGAAAAACTTGGAATTATGAAGAGTTCGAATTATCAAGAGAGTAGAAAAAAACTTCCAAAATACACGAAGAGAAATTTTTTCTTGCACATTTAAATTGGAAACTATGTAATGAAGCAGCAATTGTACATATGTATAAAATTTTAAAAGTGCCTGTTACATAGTATAAATATTATACAGAAGTTAAAAGTCCTGCATTTAAAGAATACATTAAATACATGAATACACAATCCTACACATCTCTTCACAACAGCGGACCATCCTTTCTGAACATATGTGTAGCAAGGCTAAGTGTTAAGTGAAAGATATGGATAGCTGACAACAGGTGCGGTTGGTCCATTTTCCACTTGAAGAAGGAAAACAATGGAAATGTCTTTTCACCTGAGAAACACAAAGAAAGGGTAGCAGACATATAGTCACCAAAGGGGCTATGTTACAGGGGAGGCATGCAGAGACAATAGAATGCAAAACTTGTAAGCTCCAACCGGTTTGCTACAGGACTCTTCATGAATGAAACGAAAATCAGATATACGCGGGCCTCAGCGCGCAGCGCTTTTACCCAAGTTGGGCGAAATAGAATAACCATGAATGAAATGTAAACAAATCAAGTGGCCCCGGCGTGAGGGGCGAAGGAAGTGGCTCCCAAGCGGAGGTGACCCGCAGAGCGGACGAACCGGGGAGAAGTCTGGAGGAAGCGCAAGGAAGGAAAAACGGAGGATTGCGACAGCAATCGAAGAAAGGAGTGACTAAGTGACTGTTCCTCTCTCACCACCTGTCAGGATGCGGCGGGAAGCTAGTGTGAGAAGTTACAAGTGTATGGATGAGTTGTTTCATGAATGTGAGTGTGCGAATGGTCGAGTTTTATAAGATAACTTCAACAAATTATCGCCAGCCACAGAGTTTACTTTAAAATATTGAGTGTACCAAAACGTGTTGTTTTAGTTCGAAATATCAAGAGTTACTTCGTATCAAG
The DNA here is from genome assembly GCA_019973975.1 of Trichonephila clavata. NCBI lineage: Eukaryota > Metazoa > Arthropoda > Arachnida > Araneae > Nephilidae > Trichonephila > Trichonephila clavata. The sequence goes on along the minus strand of BMAO01005986.1, from coordinate 85,198 downwards.
CATATACTTCGAATTATTGAGAGATTCGTATTGTCGAAGGTTTGAATTATCGAGAGTCGACTGTATATAAAAATTAAAGTTTTTGTATGTATGAAATCGCTTTATTCCAACACCGTTCAACCAATCACTATGAAAATCGGCATGTATATGCATGTTTTGTGGAGAAGTTTTTGTACAATATTTTTGGTTGCAGCTCCCCTCCTTGAGGTGTTTCAGAATATCAACATTTGCACCGGTCATTCAATCTCCAAGTTGCTAATGATCCAATGATGCCAACTTAGCTCTATCACCAACACATTTCACTATATTTCCATTGAATCGCCATTATAATGTAAGGAAAAGTATTGCTTGCGAACATTACAATTTTAACATAAAATATATATATATATATATATAAATACAACAGGAAGTAATATGAACGTATTGTACATCCAGATATAAATTATTTACACTATTTTAAGCATTCTTTACACAAAATTTGTAACAATATGTTACTTTTGCAGCACAGATCAGCTAAGGAAGGTGTTTTCAAAAATCGACCCCTACGGGAGTTACGGTGTAAATCCTTTTTATCAGCTATTAGACTTACAAACTTAAAATGTTACAAACACGTTTTTTTTGTTCAGCTGAGCTATGCAAAAAGCTTTTTTTTGTTTAATTTTCAATTCACGTAAAATTAACATTAAAAACTTCTTTATCCTTCAATCTGTATTGTTGAATTTTTCAATTCCCCCGTGCAAAGAACGTGTATTCCATCTAGTTAAAAGATAAAAATAAACCCAAAAAGTGATGTTTTAAAAGCATGTAGGGAAAAAAAGTCGAGTAGGGTTCCAAGACTAGAAAGAAATTAAATATTTCAGGCTTGCTCTTTTTGGTTAAAAAAAAATATTGTTACTTGACGAATCTGCAAAAAAAACCTCTCAAATAGTAATTTTCAACAGCCGATAATTGCTTTTAAATGGACAAAGCTTAATAAGTATATTTAGTTATTATTAATTTATAATTGATAAATTTAGATGTTAGTAAAAATAGTTATAAAAATGGTATAGTTTTCTTTACAGTGGAAGAGGTAGAGTCGAATTAATTAGGAATAAATCCTGATTTCAAAGAAAACTCAGAGGAATGAAAAATTAATAGTTATTATATTTTGAATAGAAGTTAACTTCCAAGTCCTCTTATGGTAATATTTGATGACATCTCGTAATTTCGGATAAAAGTCATGCGACAGGGAAGACCGCTGAACTGGAATCTCAATCACCAAATTTTCCCACCACACCAACGTGAGGATATTGAGCCCCGATATATTTAACGTGCATCTGTTCCTCTACTTGCGGTGAGGCATCAGGATTCGAACCCGCGATTCGACAAACGCCACCCACGAGTTCGTGACCATGAACAAGTGGACTATAAATGATTCATGAGTGAACGAATCGGAAATTCAGCCCTGATAGCAAAAGATAATGTCAAAACGGAGTGATAGATACTTCGTTCACAGGAGAGCAAAATACCCTGCTGTTTCATCATATCAATTGGTAGAATAATTGAACATTAGTATATTGAGACCATGTGACACCATAGTTACATGATAACGATAATCACGTGTTTTTAGCTTATCAGTTTAAAAATTCACGTGACGTTACAATCACACGATAAAAGCAATCATGTATAAAAGCAGCTTTTGAAGTTTTCAGAAACTTTCTCTTAAAAGGTACAAATTTTTCAACAACAATAACAAACAAAGGTAGACAATGTATTTTATTTAAAAAGTATACACATAAAATAATATTTTTTTAATTTAAAATCTTTTGAAATTTTTTTTTTTTGTTACATTTGAACATAATTACCAGATTATGACATTTTATCTCAGTTTTACAAATAGAACAAGTACAACTAGTTTAATGTCTGCTTCGAATTCAATGGAGAACACGTGTTTGTCTTTATCATGTGATCGTCATGAATTGAGCCCATTACGTCATAATCTCTTGGAAAGACTTTTCAGCTCCTACTGCACATGCGACAGGAATTTTGTTCAGAATTATTCTCACAAGAAAGCACTTCATCTGGTGGCTTCAAAATGTGATAGTTCCCAATAATATCGGCGTATTGATTAGCAACAAGTTGTATTTTTAGATTGATCCCATTTAATCTAGGAGTGCAGCGATGGTAGCATCCACGCCAGATGCTTAAAAGTTGATTCCATCTTCCAGAATGCATTATTTAACCTATGTCATCCCGGCCAAATGCCAATTGTAAAATTTGAAACTGAGCTGCATATCATGGATGGTCTCAGCTGCCAGATACGTCTTAAGGCATGGGTCTGCTGAGCCCGGGCCTAAGGTCTCGACTTTTACGGGGGCCTCATCTTGTTCTCAACTCAGACTTAGTAAAATCGTGATTCGAATGATTTCAACGGTCAAATGTTATTTTCGGTTGCATTTTCCAAAACACTGGGAATTTCGGACGATATGTCAACTAGCTAAATATGATGGCCATCGTCCATAGGCCCTACCATCATACACCAGCATTACTCATACAGTCAAAAGGTGACAGTAGGTTAAACCTGTTTATGTAATTGCTAGTCATACACATTTATTTGTTTTGGGTTATTGTTTGTACGAGTATTTGACAACATATACTATGTACTATCTGTTTTATGAGGACCAGGTGAAGCTACATATGTGTAGGGGCCCAGGGCCTACTTTTACGTACAGCCCCAGGGCCTCAAGAAGTCTTAAGACGTCCCTGTCAGCTGCAAAGAAGTCTGAGTAATCTAAAAAGCAAGTTGGATATCAAAGAAGTTTTTGAGCCCGAAGTTACACTTTGAACTAAAGAACAATTAACTTAACGTATTCCTTTCGAAGTACTTCAAAAAGATATGCTTGCATACATAAGCAAGACCTTTTATAGCACAAAAGATATAATTTCAACTGTAGCCTGCTAACTTCTTAGACTTGTTTCCCATTGAGCCTGTGTGGAATATCTTCGGATGGAATCATGTTCTTGAAATACGCGGGAAATATACAGCAATACATTCTTGGGCTTAAGGCTAAGACAAAAGGGGTGCAATGCTTCAATGCACAACTGTCTTTTTTATTTTCCCATATTACTGCGTCGAAATAAAATTCAAAAGAGAAAAGTAAGTAATCATAATATTGCATGATTTCTTTTAATATGTGGAAAGAAACCCTAAAACGATTTGCAAGAAGTCTAAGACGATGTAGATTACTATTTTGAGACTTTTGCATTACGAAAGTAATAATATCTTTTTTGATGTAAAATTATAAAAAAAAGTAATGCACTTACACCCCATTATATAACCATTATGAAAAGAAATCACTATACTGGATGTGTCAAAATAAACGATTATATATAAACTCTTTAAAGTAACCATTAATGTTTGTAACACAGAAAATATGAAAACAGCAAATAAAATTACAATAATTACTTTTTTGAAAAAAAGAGAAGATATTAAAATTAAATGTTAAGAAAACTACATCAAAACAAATTGTAAATGATAAAGACATCTATAATTAAATATATAGCAAATAAAATTTGTAAGTACATTAAATAAACTGTAAAATGCTTCGAAAATACGCTTTAAGATATTTTATAGAATATAATTATATTTTAAAAACGTACACATACACGCATAAATATACATATGTTTGAAAATAAAATGCTTATATAGTAAAAAATTCATATCGAATGCATTTGGCATATTTCTTACAAAGCATTTCATGTTGTTTAAAGTAAAAATTTTTAATTGTTTCATTATTCAAACTGTGGATATTTTTTAATACACACAAACTTCTAGAACAGAGAATATTTTTTTTTAAGTTTATTTAAGCTACCATTACTCTAATTATTATACTATTTATTTTGTCTTAAATATTAAAATTTAATCAATCTTTCCCTTCTCTTTATCTATTCCGGAACTAATTTGAATTGTAGCATTGAAAAAATCTTAATAGTTGAGCCCTTCAAAAAAGGTTAAACGTATAATCCTAAAGGACCCATTTTCGAAAAAAATTAAAATGTAGTTGTATGCGTGGAAGCAGTTTGGTTACTTTAACTTTCAAAATTATTGAAATGTTTTGTTATTAAGAGCAGTATAAAATAAATAAACTTTCATATTATAGTCAAATTTAAAAAACATTTTTGAATAAATTTTTAGAATGAGTGTTTTCTTTTGAAAATTCCTAAATTAATCTGAATAAATTATTTTCCCCATTATATATTTAGAATTCGTTCGTAAGCATTAGAATATCGCTTCGTAAGCATTAAAACATAATAAAAAGTATAACTTTTTTTAACAAATAGAACGGTATATACACTCATGTCCATAAATTAAGGATAATGAAGTTCAGGCAAAGAAAGAGACAGAAGCAAAACAAATTTGACTTATTTGTAAAGTCTATTTATTAAACAAAAGGTAAAGAGCAAAAAAAAAAAAAAAAAAAGCTATATGTGTGTGTTTGACATAATTAATGAAAATTCCAATTTTTACTCCCTAGAGCAAATTTCAGAAAAGAACCTATTTACAAAAAACAGTATAACATGGTTAGTATGATGGTTAATAAGGAGTATGTCTCCCGGACGATGCAATACAGGCCTTACAACGCCTACGCAAGCTGAGTATCAAATTATCAATCTGATCTTGAGGAATATTACACTACTCATCAAGCAATGCCCTCCGAAGTTCCGGTAGACAGGTGGGAGGGGTTGACGGGCTGCAATTCGTCGGCCAAGCATATCCAACACATGCTCTATTGGATTCAAATCCGGTGAGTATGCTGGTCAATACATACGGGTGATATCCTCCGATTGAAGGATTCGTCTACAATCTTTGCACGGTGAGGACGGGCGTTGTCATCCATAAACAGAAATTCAGCACCCATGGCACCCCGAAACAAACGTACATGTTGTTCCAGAATGACATCCCAATAGATGTGGCCTGTCATCGTTACACTCTGAACATGCAGGTCAGTTCTGGAACCAAGAATAATTCCTCCCAAACGAGCCATCCTGCACCACCGTAACGGTGTCATTTAATGGTGTTCTCTTGGTGGTAACGGGTACCTGGCACTCTCCATATGAAAGTCCAGCGAGAATCAGACTGCAAACTAAACCTGGACACGTCGGAAAACATCACACAAGACCACTGTTGCGGTGTCCACAATGCATGCTCTCTACTCCAGGTTAATCGCAGGCGACAGTGAGTTGCGGTAAGGGGAACACATCTGACAAGCCTACGAGCATACAGACCAATGTGCCCTAAGCGTCTGTACACGGTCTGCCTTTAAACTGTCGTAACGGTAGCTCAAAAGAGCTGACGAGATAGGTCTGATGCTATGCTCCGTCTGTTTCTTTTGGCAGTAGCTGCCAAATACCGGTCCTCATTCGGCGTTGTAACTCGGGGGCGACCTGTGCTGTAATATCTACTCACATTACCATCATCTTGGAATTGTTGCCAAAGCCTGGAGATGACACTCTGGGCGATTCCAAGTTCCTCGGACGTCCTGGTACTGGTACGTCCACATTCCAGTCGTCCGATAATTCTACCACGTAAAAAATCATCCAAATGCTTCCTTTGTGCCATAACTATGCGGTTATTGCACTGGAAGTCTTTTAAAGTTCTTGTGAACAATTTTACTTCTTTGCCACCATTCTTATATACCCCTCTCTTACACTCTCGTCATTGTGACGTACTATCCGCGCCATCTGGTGGTTTCCTGTAATTTGCATATTCTTCTTCAAGATGTGTGTGATAATTCTACAGGTGAAATTTTTATTTTAGAGTTCAATTTCGGTGTGATTCTGAATTATCCTTAATTTATGGACATGAGTGTATTTTGGGAGTATGTTGTAGCTTAATTGAAGTTCTGTAAGTCTTGGATTTTTTTGCAAAATCGTCAAATATTGGACGTCTCAAATTTTCAAAGAGGCCAAATTGTAGGAACCAGTCTAGCTGGAGAAAGTGTGACCGAAACATACCAAATTTAGGCGTTTCTATAGGTACGGTATCTAAAGTCATGACAGCATAGACACAGCGCGGCAAAGTAAAATAGGGGTTGGAAAGGGAAGCTCAGTGAAAGAGAAATGTCTAAAAAAGCAAACAACTGCAGCAAAAGTGACCGCAGACCTTGATCAGTATCTGGATTATCGAGTGTCAATGATTACAGTTAGAAGTCACCTTCATAAACAGAACATTTACGGCAGAGCAGCAATTCTCAAGCCGCCTTGTCACAGATGTTAATGTCAAACGTCTGCAGTGGAGTCCACTCACAAAAACTAGTCAATTGATAATTGGGAAGAAAGTAATATGGTTTGATGAATCGTCTTTCACACTTTTCTTACAAAAGGACGGGTGCATGTTTGGATGACACCTACACAAGCGCAGGATCGTTATTGTCTAAATTCCAACTGTAAGGCATGCAATTGGATCTGTCATTATATGGGTAGCCGTGCTGTGGTTTTCTGCTGGACCAATCGCAACCCTGAAAGGAAGGATCCCTGGAGTAAAGTATAGAGAAATTTTAGCTGACCAGGTGCATCCTATGATGCAAACTTTGTTTCCTGCAAGAGATGGAATTTTTCAGGATGATAATGTCCTATATGTACAGCGGGATTGCCCAATCTTGGTTTGATGAACACGAGAATGAAGTTAAGCGTCTACCTCGGCCCACACAATCACTTTATCTCAGTATTTCTCAAACTTTTAATATTTGCGACCCATTATTCAATCATAATTTCATTGCGCCCCCTCCATACAATAGCAATGTATTGAATGAATAAAACTATACTTTGAAACAAAGCTACAATACTTCTTTAACCTCTTAAGTTCCACTGGCGTATATAAACGTCTCACTCAGCCAAAGCGTTAAGTGCCCTGGAGGTATATATACGTCTTTCCGAAGTGCGATATTTTCTGTGCACTGATGTCTATAAAATTATTCAGAAGGCAACAAAAGGACATTGACAGTGTTTGCGAAAGATTTATTTATTTCAAAAGGATTTGTTTATTTATTCCTTTTTCTTCCCCCCCCCCCAATACGCGCACCTGCGTGGAAAACGTGGCATTGGGGAGAAAATCTTTACTTTTAATCGGCAGATAAGTGTTAATTCTTGTGCATAATTTTATATATGACAAGCCCAAGGGGTCACTGGTAATTATTAAACTTGTTTTTAACTTAGTATTGCTAAATTAATTATCAAAAACATTGTACTGTACTGATGCATTTATATGTGTATTATATCAGTGTAAATGCGTATTTTATTTTTTATGCCGGAGTTTATTTTGTTTGTTTACTTTCAGTAAATTAATATTTTTTTCAGAAATCTTTTGTTTTCGACTTTTCAATATGCTCGCGCCCCACTTATAGAGTTATCATCGCCCCCTAGGGGGAGGGGCGCCCCACAGTTTGAGAAATGCTGCCCTATCTTAATATAATTTAATCGTTTCGTTCTATTTTGAAGCGTTAAATAAGGAATCGATATCCTACACTGGCATCTCTCCCAGAACGTTCACAATATCTCCACGTAAAATGGTACAATATTCCTTTAAACACTATTTAGCACATATTAATAGATTTCTATAGGCGAATCAAAGCTGTATTACATGCCAAAGGGGTCCTACCCCATACTAATAAATGATTCCTTATAAATTTAAGGTGTTCCCATTATTTTGATAACTTATATATTTTCCTCATTTTTAAGATTTGATTTTTCTTTTTATCCTTTTAAAACTTATGAAGAGTTTATTTTGTTATGATTTCAGCAGTTTCTGAAGATTTCCTATAATTAATTATTGAATAAAAGTTTTGACAGATTAACCACGGGTTATTCAGTTTCAATCTAAACCGTCTTACTACCATCACTTAAAAGTGAGTGCGAGGAAAATGCGAGGAACATTTATCATCTCTTGAAAGAGATCTTCGAGGGAAAATGTCACTGAAATATTCCTGTTTATTGCAATTTTTTAAATACGTTTAGTGACAAATCAAACAATTACTGAACCATGCTTGTTTTTCCCTACAAAATAGTCACAACTTCCCAATCATCTTGCAGAAATCTATTTCCTTGGAATATTTTACACTTACAAGATGTGTAAGATAGTTAAAAAATAGTTCCACCCATAAAATGGTCGCTAATCCACTGTTGTGTATTATCACTAATCAGAAAAAAATATATCAATTCGTACCCATACGACATCGACAGCAAAATGCAAAATTGTTATATTTGACTTTTTAACAAAGAATTTCCCACTAAATTTTCAGAAATAAATGAATTCCTCAGAGCAATAGGCCATGACTTGACCGCTTAAAAAGGTTCGCTGGCCGCAGGTTGAGTATCGCTGTTTTAGATGATTCCTTGCGTTGTAGAGCCATTGACAGGTCTTAAGCCGGTTAGTCCTAAGAGGAGATGGCTCGATTATTACATCGAAAACGGTCTTCTGGCTGTGGAATGAATTCCAGACAAGATACTGTCATCAGAAAGATCGACCAAATCCACCACACAGCAACGACACCAGTAGAAGATCGCTTTTTGGAATTACGCGCGACAACATAAGTGGACAATGACTCTTCAGCTTCTTCGAAACCTTGGTGTTGTGTCTGGAAGAAGTGAGTGAGTGAGTGAATATTAACGTCGCACTGTCTTAGCAACACGAGGGCTTTTGGCGACGGTCCGCGTAATTTTGAACCATGGTCAGTGTCTGGAAGAAGAATTTCCTGACAAACACTCTAGAGACTTCTAGCAGAGATTAGCCTTTACTTCCGGCTCCAACTTGTGTATCCCTTTGATTCCATCCAACAGGAAATATTGGTTATTGTGGAGCCGAAAACATCAGTCGTGGACACCGCAAGAATGGGGCATGTTCTTTTTATTGATGAGTCGAGATTGCAGACAGAGTGATTTTCGTCGAGTCTTCCTCTGGAAAGAAAGTGAAGTTCGCTTTCATTCCTCCTACGTATGAAAAATGGACAGATTTGGTGAAAAAGGAATTCTTGTCTGGACGACATAGAGTTCTTTCAGTAAATTTGCAATTTTTTAAATCTTTTATTTTCGGTTATACCATATACTCGCCCCCCCCCTCGTAGGGTTATCATGGCCATCTAAGAGGGAGCGCCTCACAGTTTGAGAAACGCTGCTGTATTCCGATTTTGTTTCTGTAATAATGTGAAATGAGCCCAGGTATAGAAAAAAGGAACAATTATTTCTGAACATTTTGTGGTTTTAAATTAATTTTATATAGTATTATACATAGTAAGATAATAATTTAAAATCCGTGCATCACAGTATCAAAATTTGATCGGCATTTTATCCCTTAAATGCCTGAATTTTTCTCTCGCTATATAAAAAGTTATTCTAGATATTGAAATAAATTTATTAAGTACTATCGCGCATAACCATGCCAATGTTCAAGATAACTCATCAAGTTAGCAACTCCAACTTCGCATGTATCGTACGTGTTGAATTAGCAACTGTGTACTTCGTTTCCTATAACGTCGCCCATACAGCTGTGATAGTACATAATTGCGAGCTCTCGCAGAAAAAGTATCGCCACGAATGCCTGGACTAGAATTGTTGCCTGAGAAGAAAGGAGTTGATATACGAAAATTTGAAGCCAGCACTTACGAATTGTACTGCATAAATTAGGAAACTAAAATTATATGGATAAAAAAAAAAGAAACCTAGTGGTGCGTTTAAGCGCAAACAACCCGAAGAAAGAGAATATAGAAAACAAAAATTACCCCAAATTGTCAAATTTCTTAGTCAGCCTTCCACGAGTACGTGGTCTACGAGTGTCGTGGTTTCAAATCGAACCCGGACGATCATTAAAGCTCACACATGAAAACTCATACACATATGTATAAGTAGTACGTAGCTTTTCTTTTCTATATTCTGCAGAGGATGATAAAGAGTTGATGTTTTAAAGTAGCTTTGTATATTTGAAATATCCGCACATTATATTCTTTTTTACTGAATAAAACCAAACCAAAATAGGGCCCTCGTTCGTTTTTTTTTGTGTGCCAGGGCCTTTGGATACCTAGCCGCCACTGATTGTGTTATTGTTATTTTAAATTGGATGATTCCGAAATAATGTTCCAACCAAATTTATCTTCTGTTCCAAAATCCTGAGCTGGTGAAGTTAGAGCAGATGTAAATTTCATTAGCCAACCGTCCCTTTAAGAGCTGAGTAACCGTGACTGTGTAACTGAATGGGAGGGGGGAGGGACTGGGGAAGAGCTGGATCAGTCAAATGGAGACCCTTGAAAAACCTCTTGAACGTTGACGGATCATCACTTCAACATCTTCGCCAATTGTTCGCAAGCGAATCTATAACTCAACTATCAGATCATATTGCGTCCGTTCGGAGCCCCCTCAGTTATCGATTGGTTGAGAGGGGCTTTCAGAACGGTTTGAAGGAATAAGTGTACCATGGAGCGATATGGCCTCTTCCGTTGTAAAACTGAAGGGCATTCGAGGCTTTGGATATGACTTTTTAATATTTTAGGTATTTGATGTATGGGTTTTCGTATATGTCGCATGTTTCGATTGAGAGAAATTGTTACTATCAAAATGATGGATGGGATTTTTCACTTTAAAATTAATGACGAATCCATAAACTTCTTAGTATATCCCTTGTGATTGTTTTATCTTTGGTTAATAAGGAATAAATAACAAATTACTTTCAATTCAGAGAAGAAGACTAATATGAAGGACTTAAAGATTTTTATACAGTAATAACAATTTTAAAATTTGTGTCTGCGTATAAATTTAATCTATGGGTAATAGAACTAGAGGAAGACAAAGATTTCGAAGGCTGAATTCCATCAACACTAATTTCAATACCATCAGGGTATGAAACTCGCAGAAATGGTGATTAGAACTACTTGGAAAAATGTTCTGGAGAAGGCCAAGGCTCACCCGTGGTTGTTGATTCAACGGTGAAAATGCATAACTTAAAACAAATAATTCATTAATATAATTTTGTCTCAAATTTCCTCTTATTTTTTACATAAACTCCTAATTATTATTTAAGGATTCAATTTTGGTAATTAATTAAACATGTTTATTTATAAACGACAAACATTTGTTAATTATTGAAATAAATGTGTTATTAATAAATTATTAATATATGCTAATTAGCGTAATTAATATACAATTAATAAATTACTAACATTTTACCATTATCTGTTTGTTGATTGCAATGTACAACATATCTTCTTGAATGTCAGGTATCTCCTAGTTATGCTAGTAAAAGTATCCTTCCTTTGTAATAAAGAGAAAGGCAAATAATTAATTTTTACTTTGAATCATTCTGACAATCTGATATACAAGAAGTATTGAATCTGCATATAAATATATAATCTTACATGTATGTTTCTATGGGTATTTTGAATAATTTTAATGAAGGGAAAACAAAAAGCGACACTGTTATTTGAATGCAAATACGTCACGAAAAAGAAGTAACAACAACGACAAAAACCCTTCTACCAGTTTCTAAAAAAATGTTAATTATTTCTACATCAAGTTATATTCAGTAAAATACGTTTAACGTGAAAACGCTTAAGATGAAATATCGGTTAACACGAAATAATACAACAGTTTCGACAAACTACTATAGATTTTCATGCAATTTTTTCTCTTAACACGAAACGAAAATCGTTTAACACGATAAGATTTCCCTTCTGGGAATGAAGAAAATACGAAAAACACCAAGCACCTAAAGAAATATTTGAGAAAGTTTCTGTATTATTGGATTGCCTTAATCCATCGTCGGAAGAATCCATTGCAATAAATGACGACAATGTGTGTGTACAGACTCAATTATGGCAGACAAAAACGTTTTAGCTTGCTCAAAGCTGCAAAAATTTTGATGCAGATTCTGTCGACGAATGAATATATATAATGCAGCTCCTTCAGCAAATAATGCAGCTCCTGTTCCCACGTCATCCAAAAAGAGGTATATCTTGAAGTGTATGGGCAGTTGTTTAGACGCTCATTCCAATAATGAAATGAATTTTTAAAAAATGGCAACATCGAACAATTTGTCGACAGTTGTGTTAAAAATGACAATGCAAGGGAAAATTTCAGATTCTTTTTCCAAAACTCTATAAAAGTTTTGTTTTTCAAAAAAAAAAAAACTTGAAATTTTTGTATTAAATTTCATTAAGTTCTTGTAAATGTCTTTTATTTCATTGATTTTTATTAAATGGTATATGCATATATACAGATCTATGTAAATAAAATGTAATCTAATAAACTGAAACTTTGGTGAATATTATTTTTCGCAATATCCTTTAACACGAAATTCTTTTAAAACGTATAAAATATTTCAGTCCCCTCAGTTTCATGTTAAACGATTTTCACTGTACATTTTTTACAATCACTATGGTCACGGTAGTCGAATGGTTATGGTCGCAAACTCGTGATTGTCATTTTTTTGCCGAAACGTGCTTTCCACTCGGTTCTGTAAGAACTAAGGATTTCGTGTAGACAGGCTGCTATTAATTTTAAAAAATAATTAAATGAATTGAAAAAAAAGTTGATCGCGCGACTAGTACCCTATCCGTAAATTAAATAAATTTATTTAAAAAAGACTTATTAAATATTTTATATAATTATAAAATAGTTAAATTAATATGAAAAAAGACATTATTTTTATTATATTAATTATAAAATAATTAATTTAATAATAATAGTAATAATAATATATTTGTGATAGATTTTGTTATATTATATGTAATATTTTATTTATAATATGTTGTAATATTTTATTTATAATATGTTGTATTTCACATTGTAAAACTATTTGTAACTAATTTTTATATAAAATATCATTTAATATTTATTATATACTCTATTATAAATATTATTTATATTAATATAAAAATATATTTATAAAATATAGTATAAATATTTATTAAATTACAATAATTATTTTACTATATAAAAATACAGAATAATTACATCATTTAATATTTAATAAATAAATGTAATTAATTTAAAAATAATTAAATGAACTGGGGAAAAAATTCATTGCGTGATTCGAACCCCATTCGTTCGCATAGAAAGCAGGTGCTCTGCCAGTTGCGCTATTGCACTGTAGTAAATAATTAAATCTCAATTGTGTAAAAGCTAAGCATTAATTTGGAAGGCTATTTTCTCCGAATTGACTGGCCGTTCGGCGCTAATACATTGAGAGTTGAACACCCAAATGGAGTACTACTATTATACCAAATCTCGTCCCAAAATGAATTTCCTTAGTCGTGCCCTCCCCTTGTCAGGGGAACAGACAGGGGACAAGTCCCTTGAATTTTTTCGATTGATTATAATCCTATGTATATAATGCTTAAATTATTTTTTAGTATTTGTTATTAATAAATAATTTTATAATTCAATGCTACTTATTTATTCTGTAATTAATTTGTACTGTTTTTTGATCCCGAAAATCCACAAAATCAAAGGAATATATTGAGCGGTGATACGAGAATGGTGGATTTTCGACCATGGACCCCCCCCCCCTTGTAAAATTCCTGTGTGCGCCAATGGATATACCAATATATGATTCAGAGTGTCACATGCAGTAGGAAATATTTAAAACAATTCGATTTCCGTAGCAATGTATGCAGAGTTAGAGAACAGAGGTCAAAAATTCAGATTTAGAGTTTCATTATATATTAATTATCGATCACTTCAAGATATTTATTAACATAAAAATAAGTAATATAAAATGTAACTATTTCTTGAATATAAATAAAAAACTGAAGTTGTACATATATTATGTATTATGCACTTAAGGAAACTAAAGGAATCAAATTAAGAAATAAACTAAAAGCACGCACAAGTATTCCTGCAATGTAGTAAAAAAATAAATAAATAAATAAAATTTTAAGGGGAATCTTGTTTTTGCAAAGCTCTTAAGTCATATCGCAATATCAGGGTATAAATTGACTTTCAGTTTTGTTTTCTGAAAGTTCCATTATATTAAGCAACTTCGTAGACTCAAAATATATTTCATATAAGAAAAAATTTGTTCAAATATATATTATGTATGACCAAAACAGGAAAGGAAACATACAATTTTCTTCAAGCAATTAAATCTTTCCGGCAATGACATACAATAATTTTAAAAATTAGCTGTCGATTTATCAATAGAGTTATGTTCCAAATCTTTGCACGATTCCTTAAATTTCACATTGTATTCAATAAATCTCAAGACTTTTTTCCCCACAACGCATCAGTTAGTGATGTTTCATTTTATACAAGTATTACACAATTGTTTGAATTTGAGTTGAGTATTTAACGATAAGAAAAGAAGAGTCACGTTTAAACAGAAGTTGTTTTTCTTTACATAAATCATACAAACCACACACGCAAACAGATTCAAAGGAATTGTTTTACGATCGAATATTGAAAGAAATATCCTTTAAATAAAAATACGTGGGGCGTAGAGAGCAATTTAACTTTATCTCGTAACTTTATAGAGTGCCAATGAGAATCATTCTATGTGCCACATTTGGTACGTGTGCCATAGGTTGCCGAACCCTAGTCTACCGTATCTGTCATATTTTGAATCCAATTCCATTCGATAATGATGTTTTTAGATAAACTGCGGGATAATAGCCTTTGTTGCTCCATATCGCACAAAAAACTAACTGTAACTGTAGATCAATTGCTTTCCAAAATATTTTGCATTGTTTTTCACCAGGAAATCTATTGCTATAATTCTTCTTATTTCGTTGTTTTGGTTTTGCAAGTCCTTTTTTGAAATTCTCTTTACTCAAATGAGCTATTTTGAATTTTAGAGTGCCCCTTATGCTTGGATTAAAGTTTAAAAATGATTTTCCAGACTTCAAAAAGACAGAAACTAATCATAAATTATATGAATTTAGTTTTCATTTTTTGGCATAATTTTTAGAGATTTTAAACGGTAATAAGCCATGTAAAAAAATATGGTTTTTGTGGGCCGTGTTATTCAAAAACCGTGTGAAAAAGAGTTGATTGTAGATAATTTACGACCAAGAGAATTTTTTTTTTTTGATTCTATAAGTAAAAATCAAAATTTGACTTTTTTACATAGTAAAAACTATTTAAATAAAGAGTGTTTTTGTTTTTGACCATGTGTTTAATGCCCCTCCCAGATTTTCTTGAATGGGATAATCATGACGATCACGTGAAAAAGACAAACACGTGTTTCCCATTGAACTCAAAATGGACATTAAACTAATACTACTTCTGTTCTATTTGCAAAAGTTAGATATAAAGTTTCATAATTTGGTAAAGATGTAATCAAATGTTATAAGAAAAATTCTTGAAAATGATTTTAAAATTCAAAATGTCTTATTTTATGCACATATTTTAAAATTAAATGCATTTCGTATGCCTATATGCGTTATTATTGTTGAAAATATGGACTTTTTAAGATAAAGTTTCTACAAAGAACAAAAGTTGGCAACATCAAAATGCATGAACTGATTAGCTGAAAACACGTGATTGTTTTTACCGTGAGCCTATGACGTCACATGAGTTTTTAAACTGATTGGCTAGAAAAACGTGTTTGTCATTTTATCATGTGATTATGACGTCACATGCATTTAGTCCATTGATTCAATATCAATATTGAAAATCTTTATTAATTGATAACATAAAAATAATTCGTAACGAAAACATCATTCACATTTATTTATTTACTTTAAGATGCTTAAGGTTTTTAAAAATATCGAATATAAGAATTCAGTAATTCAAATGTAAATAAATTTTAAATATTTAAACCACAAAACTATATACAGCTTAAATATCTCTTATGAGAACACTACAAAACTATTTTTAAACTTTAGCCGTTATTGATAACTTCGGATGAGTTTGAGCGTAAAGAATAGATTTTTTTCCCGTTGATATATTTTCTCCCCATGACAGCTGCAATAATTGATGGAGAGGCATTGCGTCTGAGCTTAAGAGTAGGACATTTTTAATTCTGGTATTCGGCATTGTGCATGATATGATACGCTATAAGGTTGCAGCTGCTATTAACGGTTTCCAAATATTATGAAAAAATAGAATATTTTAAAATTTTTGTTACCTCCATGTTTTAAATATTGAGACTTGGAATTCTAAATAGTACACTATTGATGAAATATTTATCCTATTGAACGTATATGTAAGAATATTTTGCATATTTATTTATAATCAGGTTTGGCTGGTTATATCTTTTGTATATAACAGCGTTTATACATTCAAAGGATATTATTTTAAACATCACAAATTGCACCGGAAGTAAAAAGCTGTTGGAATTTTTTATTAACGATTTGTTGTTGATTTTAAATTGTGTGTTAAATTCTATTTATTGTTCTATACCAATTATTGACAATACTACATGAAAATTTCGTCCACGCCTAACAACAAAGGTAAAAATTTATAATATATAAATTTATAATTATCACTAATATAAGTTTTCTTTTTCTTTTTTATGCACTGATATTTAGATTATTGTTTAGAAAATATGAAAACTGCTGTGCGAACCTTTTTAAAACTAAAAGAAAACTATGAAGTTTTTGAATTTTAAAAAATTTGATCAAAATAATTTAAGGGAAAATTGAAGGTTTTAAGCAAGACTTAGTTGGTACTTTATTTCAAAAAATAATTTCGAAACTGAATTTTTTAGTTGATTTTTGTCTCAGCTCATAAAAACAAAATACTAAATTGATAATTTTTATAAAACAAAAACATTTTAATTCCAACGTCTTTTAAAATTTTTGTAAAAAAGAGGTGAAAATTTCTTTAAAAAAAAAATCAATTTGTCATGTTTTCTTAGCTAAATACAATAACTAAAGGTATTTCACATTAATGAAATACGTGAATTATAAAAAAAAATGTTTAATTAAAGCATTTTTTTAAACTTTAGATTTGTAAATAATTAATTCTCAGACATCTCTAATCAAATTACAAAACAATTAAATTAAATTTGAGCAATTTTATGCTTTTTATTATTTTGAAAATTTATCATAATTAATTAGTATTAATTTAATTTTTTTTTCTTATTCCTTGGTTTGTTGAAAAAAATAAACTCTTCATTGAAGTCTATATTTCCTAAAATTTGTAAACTTTTTTCAATTAAACCGAGTAAATTTCGGCCTTCTGTCAAATTAAATTTGAGCAATTTTATGTTTTTTATTATTTTGAAAATTTATCATAATTAATTAGTAGTTAACCAATCAGAATGCCTAGTTTTATTATAGTAAGAAAAATTATTGATGATTTTTTTAATAATATTTTTTTGAGAAAGTTAAACAGCGATTTTTTATAAAATTATTTCTGCTTTGTATCGAATAAAACAAACCAGTTTTAGAAAAAACACTTTCTAGAGATTTAATCACATAATTTTTAGAATGTAATGATTTATAATGTTAAAAGTTAGTAAATTTCAAAATATTGAAAAAATTAGGCTATTGGTCTCATGGTATAAAAAAAGAGAAATGTTAGGTTTATATTGTCTCAAGGTTTATTCAAATTTTTTCCCTTTCATATTTTATGCACAGCAATATCCCCAACTGACGTGATAGGTGGGACGGAGTGATAACCGCGAAAGTCGAATTCGCGTAAGTTGGGTATATAATTTCACATATTAATTAGTTTTAGTTGGTGCAAGAGATGAAATAAGAAATAATGATTCAGAAAAAAAAATCGAATAAAATTAACGCAAATACAAAATCGTAAACCGAAGTTATTTTGATGTAGAAAGTTTTATAAAATCTAACAAAGTAGTCTGCCGGCTCAAAGTTTTTTTTTTCTCCCGTAAAATTTCCTCATAGCAGCATCCTCAAAAATTTTCTTATTTCTTGGTTTGTTGAAAAAATAAACTCTTCATTGAAGTCTATATTTCCTAAAATTTGGAATCCTTTTTCTATTAAACCAAGTAAATTGAGGCCTTCTGTCAAAGTTACAACCGTTATTCGATATCCTGATTGAACTGGGTCTAAAGACTCAGACTTCTTCAATGTCTCGCTCATACATTTCTATGAGCTCATCCATTGTCAGCACTTGATTGTGAGGACCCAACAGTTCTTGAACGTCATCAATATCCACTTCTAAATTTATTTGCTTGGAATGATCTACAACTTCTTTAATCACATCACCAATTTCATTAGGTTCTGGTGCAGATTCCGCCTAAGTTTCAATGATAAAAATTTTTTAAAAAGGACAGATTCTTGACGAGTTTTGAAAATGGTATAACTTCGAGTTCGCATAAGTTGGAATAGCGTAAGTCGAGATATTACTGTGTATGTATATGCCCCCCCCCCTCACCGTGTAATGAACGTATGCAGATTAAATCCGTCTGGAATCAAAGCTCTAAAGTTGGCGTGGTGTGGAAGTTAAGAGAGTGGGTACCAGCTTAGATGCAGTCTCTGGCACTCGACCGTGGTTTAAAATTATGAAGTCTGGCACCAAGTGCTCTCTCTTGTTGATTTATTTAGTGTGACATTGATAAACAATCAATCATATGTATAATACCATTAATTAAAAACTGATAATAATGAGAAGATTATAGCTAAGAATGTATGTTGCAAAAATGTAAAGAAGTACCGCATTTACGATTTGAAATAGTTAAGTTTGTATTTAATTTTGTTCTAATTAATTGGAATAAAAACTATACTTACATTTAAAACTCGGTTTATGGTATCGTAAATTTTGAATATTTGAGAACAGATGCAGATGTTATTGTTAGAAGAGTACCGAACAGCCTTGAGATGTTTCGGGTCAGTGTGATTTGAACTGCCCATCCACGGGTCCGGGACCACATTGTCCATACCTTATTAAACTCTGGCGAAAGGAGATCAATCCCTTGGTGGGCAGTTCAAACCACAGTGCCCCCCCCCCCCATCATTCCAAGATTCTTAAGTGGTGACCCGAACTTGATTTATTGAGAATGTCTTAGACTCTCC
Organism: Trichonephila clavata; assembly: GCA_019973975.1. Lineage (NCBI taxonomy): Eukaryota > Metazoa > Arthropoda > Arachnida > Araneae > Nephilidae > Trichonephila > Trichonephila clavata. The sequence goes on along the minus strand of BMAO01005986.1, from coordinate 66,251 downwards.
ATGGATTGAATGCAACCAGTAGCATTGGGCTACGCTACTATCTAGCATTCAGTTCCTGGGTCACCACACTTCGTAAACTTGCTGTTGACCATGGATCAGGTTGAACCAGGGTTGAAATAAACACTATCGGCCCCCATCTAGACCGCGCATGGCTTACACCAGGCATGTCAAACTCATTTGATATCATAGGCCACATGAAATATTTTACATTAAGTTGAGGGCCGCATATTTTTTCAATGTTCCAAAAACTTAAAAACAGGATTTTTAGAATGATTATATTCTATATTTAGAGAACTTAATGTAATAAATAATCGTTTAGTATTTTATATTATTTTTTAAACTATACATGTTTTATAAAACAAATAAAAGTTATAATACGAAATACAAATTAATATTACTTTAAGAAGATAGTTGAAATCGTTTTTTTTTCTTCTCAAAGAAAAAGTCATCAAAATTTGGTTGAAAATATTGAGCTGATGTCATTTTAAAAAAATGATGATAATTGTTGATCATTTAATCTTGGCCTTTCTGAATTTTTGTTATTTTTCATTAAATAAAAGTTTCTCGCAGAAAAAAATACTTCCAAACATAGCCATTCATTATATACGTAACAATGATAACATTTTAAGAAACCGATCTACAAATGAATATGTATAAAAATCTAGAGTTTCATCTTCCAAAAATTTTTGCTTCAGCTAAAAATCACAATAAATTTCAATTCATCACATTTGTAAGATTTTATCAAGAATAGATAGAGGTGAAGTTAATAAACAAAATTATAATTCAAAATTTTTAAAATCAGAAAATATTCGATCGAATTGCTTTTTAACAACTTAATTTGGTAAGAATATTTTGTAAATTTTAATTTAAGGGATTTAATCAATAGATTTTGAAAGCTTTCAAAGTGAGACAAGCTTTCTCTTTCTGTTTGTAATAATTTGTCTGTAATAATTTTTGCTTGAAAGCGTTAATATTATCACTTAGCATTGTAACAAAATGATTTTTGCTTTGACGCTTAATTTAAGTTGACTTGTAATATCAACTGAGAAAGCCAGGAGCTTTATCCAATGTTCATCGTTTAATTCTCTCTCAGCACATTCATTTATTTTTTTGTTTCTAAGAAAATGATGATTTCATCCAGCAATATGAAAAATCGTTTAAACACTTTATGATTCGAAATCCATTGAACTTTCGTATAACATAGTTAGCCAATATAAATTCACATTCTATATCTTCCAGATATGAAGCAAATCGACGATACATAGTTTACAATTTTACTGATTATTTTAAAACATGTCCAATATCCAAGTACACGCCCAAGAACAGTACTTGCTTTGGAATAATACAGTGAAAATGTTTGAAATTATTATTAGCATGCTGTTAGTAATATTGGTCAGGGTAGATGCATTATCAGTTGCAAGACAATCCAACTTTTCCAAGGAACACTTCATCAAAATTTCCAAAAATGCCTCAAAAATATGTATTATTTATAATATGTGAGTCGACTCGCTATAATTCTCGACTATTTCATCACCTACGCTGGTTAAAGAATTTCGACTTAAACTTACACTTTTGAAATTTTTTTTATTTGTGCTGGCTATGTAATACCGCCCCCCCCCCCCTGAATCTAAACCACCATCGATTCTAAGCCGCCTCCAAAGTCTCAACAAGTTTTTGTGAAAAATGAAAAATGGTGTAAAATTGTTTATCGCGATATCAAATTTTCCTTTTTAAAATAAATTGAAAATGAAAACTAGGAAGTGAATAGTTATTTTATCAGTATTGTAAACATTTTTAATTACGAATCAACAAATTTTTTTCCTTCGATTCTGAGCAGCATCCGATTTTCAGTAGCATTAACATCGGGAAAAAACGGTCTAGATTCGAGTAAATACGGTAATTCACCCCCCCCCCTTCTTTAATTAAGCATTCAATGATAAATTCTTCTTTAACAAATGGTTTCACAATCTGTGCTTGTGATTAAAAGTGATAATATGCAATTAGTTTTTACTGCAGTTGTATTGTCTTCAACAAATTTAGGTGGCCGCGGTAGCCTAGAGGTCAAGGTAATCAACTAGAGTCATGAGTTCGAACAGTGTACCGCTGAAGACCCGCCATGCAAAGGGACCGATGCACTTAAAAATATCGAAGCTAAAACGTCCTCCCATTTGTGTGGTGTGAAAGTTAGGAAAGGGAGGGTAGGGTGTCAGCACAGGTGTCGTCCTCGTCACTTGTCCATGGTCCAACGCCAAGTGCTCTCGAGTAGCTAGCTGAACAGAGCGACGTTAATATTCATTCTTATTCATTTAACAAATTTAGTGAATAAATTTTTTTCATTTTTGAAAAGTCGATTTCAATTCGTGTTTTCACAAAATTTAGCAACATATTGGTCATAGTTTGTTTTCTATTTTGTGTCATAGTAGTTTTTAAAATTATATTCCTTAGCAACTGAATTACAGTTTTTACATATCACGCACAATATTTTATTCTTGTTTTGGGCATTAAAATATTGCATTTCCTATTTTTCTAGAAAATTACGATGTTCATCTTTTCTTACTCTGTTCTTGAAGTTTGATTATATTTTTATGAAATAACTTTTTAGTTTAATATGAATAAAAACCAAAATTCGCTTTCATTCCCAAACGATTGAGTAAACATAGCCCTTTGTCTTGATCACTTGGGGTATTTAAATTTAAAAAGAAAACAAATCTGCAACTGCCTCTGACGTAACGCTCTTCGCCTCTCGCTGATTGGACATTTCAACGAGAATTAAAGTCTTACACACAAGGAATCGTAGAACTTTCTATGCAAATAAAACACATAAATGCATTTAAGAATTTAATAAAAATTAATTTATTATAGTAAAATTAAATGAACAAAAATTATAAAATATTAAAAATAATTTACATTTGAAGGCTATTTAAAAAAAATAAAATGGATTTTTCAAAAATCAAGAATAGATAACAGATTAATATCTTGTCAATTTTCAGAAAATGTTTACCAAAAATTATTTCAAAATGTGAAAATATTGTTAAAGATTGATATTTAAAATTTTGTAAAATGTCTTCGCGGGCCGCAACCTATGTGTTGGCGGGCCGCGTGTTTGACATGCCTGGCTTACACGAATGGGACGAAAAGGAATCCCTTTAAGAACCAGTCAATAAGGGCTTTTATTCCTGTCCTTTGAAGTTTGCGACTTGACTGAAAAAGAACTCACTGCCGTACTAAATAGTACTAGGAACGGTACCGTATATGATTTGGGAGGATTTAGTATAATTAAGTTTAAATAAAGACGGCTTAGAAGCACTGAAGTTAAATAATTTAAATAAAACGCTCATAAATCAATTTTTAATTAATTAATTGTATTTGTAACTTGTATTTAACGAGTCAATTTTGTGTAACACGTAATATTACCCTATAAAATTAATTTTTTAAGATAGTCTTATAAAAAGGCACAGACTAACTTTATTTTCTTTTAATATTCTTGAAAGGCTCCAAGCATGAATTATACATCCTATTTCCTATATCATACAAACTTCTTTAACTTTTAGCTTGACACACAATATACAATATCCCTCCACGATCAGGAACTGAAGTCACTACAAAGGTTGTCCCCCAATAAGTTTCCTGTACTTTCATCGGTTATTGAGAAAGGCTTCTTTGCTAAGCAGTTTCAACGCCCCATTTTGGTTCAATCTATCCGTGAATCCGGATGAATATTGTGTGTTGGAGAGTTCTTAAGCTGCTTCCTTTCTTCTGGAAACTGGGATGGTCTTTGTGACTAAATCGTGGTAGAACTCCGTACATTTATTCGGTTGAAAGACAGGGGAGAGAATATATTAAAATGTTTTAAGAACTGAAATGGAGAACGGGGAAACTGTTACCGAAGCAATTTTCATCAATATGGTGGAGAATTATTTTAAACTAAAGCAACACTTTAGATTACTTAAAGCATCCGACTACTTGCGACAATTTTTTTTTAACTATTTAACAACAAAAAAATCTCCATTTCTCTATAGATACGGGGATTTTTTTGTTGTTTTTAAATTTGTTAAGACATTTTAAGAAAAATGTGCTATACAATTAAGAAGAGAAAAATAAGTTGGGAAAAAATGGGAAATGGGGAAAAAATGGGGGGAAATTTACAAAAATTAACAGAAATGTCATCCATTCTGTATCAAAAGTTTATGAACATATTTTCAATTTTTCAATTGTGATGTGTTGCTATGTTACTCATTTTTGAAATGACCTTCAGGATAAGAGATATTTTAATTTTTATAAAATTCGGAGCACTATATGTGAATATAATCACTGTTTTTTTAATCAATTTCATATAATAATTAAGATAGTTGTATGAAATTGATTTAAAAAAACAGTGATTATATTCACGTAAGGGGCTGTAAATTTTGTAATAAAACAGTCAGTGATAAATCTGAAGGTTCAGACAATTCTACTATTATACACAAAAAATTTCAGTTAAATATTTTCAAAACTTTTTGAGCCATCGCTGTCCTTGTTTGAGCATTTTCAAAAAAAAAAAAAAGAAACAAAAAAAACCCCACATTTCTAGTAAAGCGCGTTTTAAAGTATGAAATCTTGCTGAAAGAATGGCGTCTGCTTTTACTAAAACACTTGTAGTTTTTGTTCTAGTGAACGGAAAACAATAAACTTGTTTTTTTTATAAAGCTAATAAGATGGCCTATAAAATAAAATCACAAAAAATTTGTCAATTTTTGGCAAAATTCATAATTTTAGGGTACCTTAATTTAATTCGCCCTAATTTATTTAAAATGTGAAAAAGCCTAGTTAGGAAACTAAATACATTTCCTTAAAATTCTCTGCATTGCTTCTTAAGAAATCTATGATTATTTTCCGTGGGTAGCCTAGTGGTTAGAGCATCGGACGCCAGACCGGAAGGTCTGGGTTCGATGCCCAATGACACCAAATACTCGCCGAGTGCAAACGGAGAACGTGCTCGTTAAATCTGTGGGTCCGAAGGGTGTTGCTATCTATCGTTAGCAAAATCGTGCTGTCACCTTCATGGGCTCAAAGCTAGCTAATGACAGACGTATCTCTAGTCCGTCGCCATGATGAATTTCGTGGGCTTCGATCTGACTACGTCAGACAGGTGGCATAAGCAACAACACATGATTATTCGAATAGTTGAATCGGGTGAGTGTATATTAACGTCGCACTGTGGAGCAAAACACGAGGGTTATTGACGACGGACCTCGTAATTTTGTACCATGGTAAAGTGACGAAGACAACACCTGTGCTGGCAACTCCCTCTCCAAACTTCCACATTACACCAATAGGAACATATTAAGCTTCGACGGATTTAACGTGCATCTACCCCTCTACACTGCGGGTCCTCAGCGGTACTAAGCTCGAACCACTGCACACCAGCCATGAGTCCTTGACCATAACAGTAGTCTCAGTGGCTACAGTGGTCCCTGAAGCCTACTGGTCAAGGTAATGGACTCGTGGCTGCGTGCCCTGAGTTCAAACCTAGTACTGCTATGGACCCACCATTCACGGGTGAAGCACGTTAAATCTGTTGAAGCTCAAATGTCCTCAAGTTGATGTGGAGTGGAAGGGAGGAGAGAGGCCAACTCAGGTGTCGTCTTCGTCGTTTGGTCATGGTTCAAAGCTAAAAGCCATCTAGTAGCTGAATAGTACGACATAAAAGTTCATTCGCTCACTCTCACCACGGCCACTAAACTGTAACTGGACGCAGAACATTAAAATATAAGTCGAATGGAAAAGTTTATACCCATTTTGATAGAAGAGCTATAATATATATAAACACACCTCAAATTAATGAAAGGCATAAAAATATTTATTTGAGACAAATGAAGGAGTACCTTAATAATTTCCTTTTAAAATAAATTCCCCTTTCAATTTAAGAAGTCCCCCTTTTTTATTTGAACTCTTGAAACCCCAGAAATTACTTTGAGATTACGTTTTTTCTAGCCTTTCACGTGCTTTCAATACCCTAATACTGTGGTTCTTACACTGTGGTCCGCGGATCCCCGGGGTTCTCCAGAAGCTTTCAATGGGGTCCGAAATAGTCTCTGATTTAATGTTAAGATTAAGATACCCTTCATATTTAAGATTACAAGATGAACACTCCTAGACTAGGTCACTAAACTGAACGCATTAAAGAATTCTACTAGAATATGTATTTTGATTGAGAACATTAATTCAGTTTGTAACCAAATAGCCATTACTACAGAGCAATATTTTCAAAAACTAGTAGAAACACACGTGCAAGGATTACTTGCGCGACAACTTTTCTTTTAAAGCAAATAGAGATATGGGGATATATATATATATATATGTATATATATATATATATTGGCTTTTAGATTTGTTTAATACATTTTAAGGAAAAATATGCTAAAATTAGGAAGAGAAAAAGAAATTATTATTAATAAAATGGGAAAAAATGGGTAAAAATTTACAAAAAAATAACATAAACGGGACCCATTCTGTAGCTAATGTTTATGAACAAATTTTCAATTCTGATGTGTTCCTACGTAATTCATTTTTGAAATGGCATTGAGGATAAGAGATATTTTAATTTTTACAAAATCTAGAGCAATTTATCTCATTTATTACATGAAATTGCTTACAAAAACAGGGATTATATATTAACATAACAGACTGTAAATTTTGTAATAAAACATTGATTGATAAATCTGAAGATTAAAATACTTCTATTATTATACAGAACATACAAAAAAAAATTCAGTAAATTATTTTCAAAACTTGAGCAATCGTTGTCCCGCGTTTGAGAATTTTCAAAAAAAAAAAAAAAAAAAAAAAAAAAAAAACGCATTTTTTTTTAAAGTATGACATATCTTGCTTAACCTCTTCCTGGCGGGTGAGTCATTCGGCACGAACGCCCTCATGGCCGGGTGGTGCACATACGCATTTGAGAAAAACTGGCTCCTTGCACGGCCAGTGCATATATGCATTTTCATCTGGAACAATTTTTAATGACCACTAGATGGCATCCTATGTTCATTATGTTGAAACTGAACGTAGTTTGAGTAACCTGACCTTCAGTTTGTTTATACTGTCTAAATTCGGTATTTTGCTTATCAGCTGTGGTAGAGAAGGGGATAATCGAAATGTAAACAGAGCTCGGCTCATAAAATTTTCATTTGATATGAAAGATTTGCGTTTCTAATAATTCTCCCAATGCTCTTTTTATTTTATTTTTCTGTACAGTGTGGAGTGTTTTAGCGTCATTTCTGTTACAGTCTTTGTTGCTTTCGAATATATTTCGCGTAGTTTTCTTATTTCAAAAACCTAGACTTCAGATTATTATTTGATTGTTTTGAAAAAAGCATTCTCCTTCCCTTAATACAAACAAAGGGGGGGGGGGTCAAAGTGTGCACAGTCGCAAACTCTGCGTAAACAAAAAAATAAAACCAAAAATAAAACCTCAACATTTTATGCTGCGCAGATTATGTACTGTAGGACTTAACGTTTCTCCATGCTCGAGATTTTCTACACTCAGTCTTCATTTTAATTTTGCTATTTTTTTTGTAAGTAATCTTTGCACAATTGTTTTGATTAATTTGAAAGTTTATTAATATGTTTCGTCAATGAAAATTTCGAAAAAAATTGAATAGCGCCTACAAAATTTATTTCCTAAGGCAAGTGATATTTTTTTTATATAACTTCATATAAATTAAAGCAAAAAACGTTATTACGTTCTAGTTTTAACGTAACTGAGACAACTTATGTAGTAATCTAAAGGGATACCAAAAATTACGACTTTAGGACTGAAATTTTATACCAAACGCCCTGTCCTGTAGTACAAGTCCTTCCGCATTCGCCCCGTTCCTAGGGAGCGTCTCATAAAAAGGCGCTGCGTTTTGAAGAGGCTGCTGTAATCACATTTGCTTTTACTAAAACACTTGTAGTTTTTGTTCTAGTGAATGAACAATTTTAAAATTGGTACTTTTTATGAAGCTGATAAGATGGTCTATAAAATAAAATCATTAAAAAAAATTTGTTAATTTTTGGCAAAATTACAATTTTTGGGTGATTGGATACATTAAGGTTTTCAAAAAACCCATCTCTAATAAAACAATACTGATATTTAAAACTGGAGAACTTTGTATGCAATTACTTCAATTAAGAAATCTATGTTATGTGTTATGCATCTCTATTTAGGCCAACTATGAAAAACAGCGATTATGTATAGATATAAAAAAATTTCAAAATATATTAATAAGTTTTATAAAAATATTAATATTTGAATATTTACTCAATTGCAATATTTGAAATGTTATCTAAATTTTATAACTCTGTCAGTTTTAAATTCAGGGGAGAACATGTGATTGCATCTATCATGTGACTGTCTTGAATTTATTCGTTGCCTCAAGAAAACAATATCCAAACAATTCAATTACTTTTAAGGTATCCGACTACCGTAAAATAGTGAATTTTGCCAAAAATTGACAAATTTGTTTTATGATTTTATTTTACAGACCATCTTATCAGCTTTATAGAAATATCGAGTTTATTGTTTTCCGTTCACTGCAACAAAAACTACAAGTGTTTTAGTAAAAGTAGATGCCATACTTTAAAATGCGTTTTACACAAAACGTGGTTTTTTTTTTTTTTGGAATTGCTCAAATGGGGCCAGCGATTGCTCAAAAAGTTATGAAAGTAATTAACTAATTTTTTTGTGAAGAAGAATAGTAGAAGTGTTTTACCGTTTAGATTTATCAACCATTTTTTACAAAATTTACAGACCCTTATGTGAATACAATCACTGTTTTTTTAAGCAATTTCATATAATAACCAAGATAAAGTGCTCTAGTTTTTGTAAAAATTAAAATATCTATTATTCTGAAGGTCATTTCAAAAATGAATAATATAACATTCACATCAGAATTGAAAATTTGTCCATAAACTTTTGGTTCTGAATGGCCCCTATGTTACTTTTTGTAAATTTTTACCCATTTTTTGTTTGTTTTAGTAACAATAATTTTTTCTCCCTCTTCTTAATTTTAGCATATTTTTCTTAAAATGTACTAAAAAGATCTAATAACCACCAACACACACAAATCCCCATGCCTCTATTTTTTTTTAAAAAAAAAAGTTGTCGCAAGTAGTCGGATACCTGAAGATAAAAAAAATATTGTATAGTTTTATAAATCTCCAATTAAACCATTTTCGAATCTAGTGATCTAAAAAGTCAATTAACTAACATAAAATAAACATTTCGTAAAAGTTTTGCAATATTTTTATAACGTATGAAGAAGGGCATAAATAATCAAAGTAAATTGTCCAAGAAAATAAAACCTATTTACTGATCTATGACTACAAAATAATCAACATTAGACTTCTAAACATTTGATATGGGCGAAGATTAACTTAAAATACTTCCAGACTCGCACACAATCTCGACACTACACCGTGAGCATGATACCATGACTTTACACAAAAGATGAGCACTTTAATAATCGTTCTGATTGCCTGAAAACTTGCCAGGCGTATCAGATAGACGAGTCTCATCAGAAGTTCTCACGTTACACAGTTTGTAATTCTGATGGAGGGGGGAGGGAGTGAAAGAGAGAGGAGATATTGTGTTACTCAGATACATATTACCTAACTGTGTTTAATTCTCGTAGTTACGGATTTTTATCTTGTAACCGTTAAGTTAGCTCAAGCGTGTCGTGAAGATGCTTGGAACTTATTTTCTGTATTTAATTGTTTTGGTATGGTTGTATTTTTTTCAATGGAAATTTTTTTGTGATGAACACCTGTAGACAGTTCTCACGCTTGTTAAGGTGTATGAATTGAAGAAAGAAAACACACATCACTTGTAATTTTTATATCAGCTTTATTCAGCGATGACTTCCGTTATGTCAATATTTTATAGGGTTACACGATTTATACTTAGCTGCAAGCGTTGTATTTTTGTTGGAATATTTTTTGTCTCAAGTTTTTAGAAAGGTAATTGTAAATTTTTTTAAAAAAAAGTTGACGTTATTTTTTCAAATGATTAAACTGCGTAAGAAAATTATATAAAAAAAATAGAAGAGAGTCGATACAGGTTTTTCAAGAGCCGCATAAGGAAAGCATACGAGAAGTTTAAAAAATAAACGATAGAAAGGCACAACAAAAGTATATAATAAAGGAATTATTACATAGAAATCATATTATTAAACTGAACGAATACTAAAACTATCTGTAGCAGCTAAGTAAATGTTTAAAAATATTAAAAACTATTTTCCTTTAAATGTTTGCAAAAAAAAAAAATGCAATACAAATTATTTTGTTTTTGTACCTATCCTCATAATAAATAAAAAAAAGTAATATATATATATGATAGAGGATACTTTAAATACTGGTGATTTTTTAGCGATACATTTTTTTTTTTTACATTTTTGTTACAGTTTTTGTAGTGTTAGTTTAAAATTGTACATAAAACAATTTATTTTTCTTTTATAAAAGTCTGTTATTTAAGCAATAATTTATTCCGATAATCAATTACACATCGCATCTATAGTGAAGTGCAAAATATCACGTAGACATATCAGGGGCCTCTCAATAGTCCTACCATTTTTGTCAAATAATGGCTGACCTTTATTTACACTTTTTTAAAGGGATTTATATTGATAACATTTCTTACTTTTTTACCTCTACGGAGATGATTTAATTATTTTTGGTAAAATTACTGTATTTATCTATATTTTACTTCTACCCTAATTGCCATAACTCATAATATACAATTAAATATAAGTGAAATAAATTTGAATTTTTGGAGTTATATTTGCAGGTAGCAAATAATTAAAAATGTTTTTGTTAAAAGCGGTGGATTCAAATTCCACACTATTAAAATATCTTTTTGGAATAGCAGCAAACAAGTATCTTTTTACAGAAACATTGTATTATTATTATTTTTATATTCAGGAATAATAATTTAACCAATGACAAAATAGGTAAATTCAACAGCATTAAACAAATATCTTGTATTACTACTTGTTACATGTGATTATCTGTAAATTTCTCAGGAACAGATATATTATAAATTCATTCAGTGGCGCACACACAAGGGAGGTGTCCTGGGGTTCCGGACACACCCCAAAGCCCTTGAGTGTTTTTGGATTGATGATAGTCATACATAAATATAACATAAAATTTATTAAGTACTTGCAACTAACAATTTATTTTATTAATTAATGCCAATTATTACTGTTTTTGTTAACAAAATTGTCAAAATCAGAAGAATGAATTTATGTTGTATTGAGGCATGATACAAAGTTGGAGGACTTTCAAAAATGGATTCCCTTCTTGAAAAATTTTTGTGTGCACTACTGAATTCATTGATAGTCTTTGTAAAATATAATTTACTTTTAAAATCTTCTATGAAAAAAATGTAAATTAAAAATGAGCTTGTCAGTGGTGCCGCTACAAAGATTAAAATTACTTTTCTCTCAAATTACACTTTTGGACACATTTTGAAACAGTTGATTTGATTTGATTTGCAAATTTAAATCTTTTTACAGAATTAACCAACCCAACCAGGTGCAAACAGCTGGATTTTTTCCCCTGCCGTTTTAATAACGGAGTCATGTGTTTTCGGGGTGTAAATCAGTTCTACCATAAAACAACCCGAATAATTGATTATTATTTTATGTATTGGTGCTCATGATTTCGTTTCATTTCTTTGAATTTGTTTTTTCTTTTAATACATTGCTTGTGTAATATCTTGATACTTTTCATATCTTCTTACCGATTACTTCTCATTCATTTTTTCATCAAAATTTATGTATTCCAGTGGCGCACACAATTGGGAGTCCTGGAGGCCCGGACCCCCCAAAGCCCTTGATTTTTTTTCGATAGATTATAATTCTATGTATATAGTGCGTAAAAATTAATTATTTCTTTTAATAGTTGATTTTATTAATAAACTCTATAATTATTGATTTATTAATTAATTTTTTACTATTTTTTGTTCCCGAAAATCGACAAAATTAAAAGAATATGTTGGACGGCGTATTGAAGCATGGTATGAGAACAGTGGACCTTTGACCTTATCCCCCCCCCCACCTTGAAAAATTTCTGTGTACGCTACTGATGTATTACATTCTTTGGTTTATTCTGAAATTTTATTCTCTATTACTTCTTCTGAGCCGCAAAGGGAAGATGTTACGGGGCGTAAATGGGAATACTCACCCCCCCCCTACAAAGTCGTCCCCAAGCCGAATCTCACAAATGTTTGCAAAATCATTACATAGCATGGGCTTTGGGCCCTCTAGAATCCTGACCCCTCCCCCCACCTTCGCGATGTGGGGATGTACGTTACGCCACTGGGAAGGTTGATACATTAAAAGTTATAACAACAAGTCAAAACTTTAGATTTTCGGTTTTCAGGCAAAATAGCTTATTGAGTTGCTAGGTTCCATTTTTTTTGCGGGGCTACAGTAGCCTGGTGGTTATAGTGACAGATTCAAGGTACGAGTGTCGTGGTTTCGAATCTAGCAGTGGCGTAACATAAAGCCCTGCAACCACCGCATCTCGAGGTGATCAAAGTCTGATTGACGCTAAGTACGTATTCAACCAGTTTATAAAATATTAAAGACAAAACCTAACTTATCATGGGGGCCCTAATATTCTCTATTACGCCACTGGAACCTAGCACGTTAAATTTGTCGAGGCTGAGTGTTTTGCCATTAGTGTGGTGGGAAAGTTTGAAGAAAGCAGGTGTCGTTCTCGTTTCTTGAACAGGGTTCCAAATTATGAGGTCCGTCACCAATAGCCCTCGTGCTGCTTTATAGTGCTACGTTACTATGCACTCACTAGATCTCCCCTCCTCCTTTTCGATTTTTTAAACTTTGAATCCCTTTTTTTTGTTGCAATTTTGATGATTTTGGTAAGCTAATTTTCTATCTTCCTCTGTCTCTCTCTATAGAATAATTTGGAAAATGAATTTCTTACTTAAATTTAAGCATTGATTTTCAAGTAAAAAAAGAATACGAATGAATTAAATTTTCCATTCTAAAACAATTGCATTATATTTTTAATTTATGTTTAAAATGTCTTCACATGAAAAGGGATGAATAATCTTCATTTAAATTACTTTATCGCCCTGAAAGGCCCCAGTAAGAAATTTTTGTTATAAAAATCCAGATTAAAAGAATTTTAATAATTTAAGTCGAAAAGCGTACATAACCATGTAAAATATTACGTATATTGTTATATTTTTTCTTTAAAAAATAACACAAATATGATTATTGTAGAATTCAAAATTATTGTACAATCAGTAGATACACGTACGTATCTGTAGAACCATATTAGGTTTATTTGTGTTGAAAATTAAGGTTATAATAATAGTAATTTTTTGAGGAGGAGATTTTTTTCTAATCTGCTTGTTCAAACATCAAAGAACAAGTAAAAATATAGCGGAAAAGTCAACGTGCACGCACAAAAAAAAAATACCCAAAATGTATTAAATATCTACAATAATTATTCTCATATTTCATTATGTAGGAAGATGTATTCGAATAATTTGCATAGTGGTCAGACAAGCAAAAATAAATCTCGAATCCTATTTGTTTGTATGACACACACACACACACACACACACACACACACACACACACACACACACACACACACACACACACACACACACACACACACGCAGGCCAATATTTCCTGACAATTTTTTAACTCACATTTTTAAACATATTATGAAATTGGCAGAGGTATTTATCAAAATATATATAAGTAAGTGAGATAAATCGAATGTTGATAAATAAATTATCGTATCGCTTATCCACACAACTCATCACTTCCTGAATCCTGTTAAAAGCGAGACAGAGAGAGAAAAAAATTCTTTTTCCCCGCCAAACTTTGCAAACTTTCCCCACACCTCATGCCAAAATCACTTCTGGTGACGAATGCCACAGGTTGTGACCCTAGTTACTTTTTCTACCGATTTAGGGCGATAAAGAGCCAAATGATTGCACCCTTTGCCATGTTGTTTTCAGAAAGTAAAAGAGAAAAGAAGAGAGAAAGAAAAAAAGAGAGATAGACAGAAAAAGGGGATGAAAGAGTCCTTTTAACAAGGGGTCGGGAGGTGCCCAAAAGGAATACATCGAAAAAAAAGAAGTAAAAACGAAAGAAAAAATAAATAATAAGCCCTCAGGGCAGGGAGGGCAAAGACATGCCCCCTTTTTGTAGCCATTTGGTCGGTCCCAGTCGGGAACCGTGTTTACTTCAGCCAGGTCGTGAATTTAGGGAGTTCTACACTTGGTAAAAAGAAAGATACGGAGTTGCTAGAAGAGGGATGTAGATACACACTGGGTGCTGTGTTTTGGATTACATGTATATGAAGTTTTGGTTTCGTTCAAAGGGTTAGAAGCGTGGTGATTTTATGAGGATTAATTTTTAAAAGAGTGAGTATACGTTTTTTGCGAGAAAATAATTTTTATTCTGAAATACTTTTCTTACTTTTAAAATAAAAATGTTTTTGTTGTTTAAGCATAACATAAAGAAGTGTCAACACAAAAATTGATAAAAGTTTATAAAATATTGAATTTTTTTTCTCTTCAAAATATTTCTTTGATTAAGGTTTCCGACTAGGTTGAGAAAGGGATTTTTAGGTGTTTGATATTAGGATCACATTAGAAAGTAAGGAAATATAAATATTGAGGAAGGAAGAATAGTATATAAAACTAGAGAGATTTTAAAGTTGTTTTTATAGAGAGAGTTTACTTTATATCTTACTTATAAGAATATTTTTATTGTGTTTTTTTGAAGAATGAAATTTTCATGATAATTTGTACACGAAAAACGGGATATCTCTAAAACAATCCAATCAAATTCAATGAAATTTATAACATATGTGTTATAAGTCCTTTAGAGTGTAATAAACCGCAGGGTTTAAGATAGTTACATTTAATCACATTTTAAAGCTATTTTTAACTTAGAACATACAGTAAATTTGAGGAAAAATTAACATCTACTTTAAAGGCTTATAAAAAATATTTATTTCGTAATATATTTTTTACTCTGCGTTTTGTGACTTTTCAGATGGATCAAGAAGTATATCAATGAAATTAAATTGCATTATGCATTTTCTAAACTTTGAAAATTTTGCTAAAATTTCATAAAAATAGTATTTTTTTTCAAACCAAAGGAGAATACAGGTTATTTATTTAATAATTATTACTTTACAAGCCTATTTATTTAGTTTAAAACAATAAAACTCTTCTGAAAATTAATTTTTGAAAAATTGGTCTCCCAACCTAGAGAAACAGGAATGATTTATAAAAAAAAATTTTTGATTTAAGGGTTTAAACCATTTATTTTTTCCTTTAATACATGCATTTCTATATACATGCATTGCGCAAAAAAGTTTTAGTTCCAAAAAACTAATCTTTTAATTTTGTTAAGAAAAACTTATGAAAAGATTTTAAAATGCCACTACTCCTATAATAATTGATGCACATACAAGAAATTTGATTTACAAGTTCTTTAAACTATGTATTGGAAAATTTAGTATGGGTTTTCTGTTAACATGAGTGATTAACCAGAAATGCTGAATCCTTATTGAAAATTCCTTAAAAAGTGCATCAATTCTAAATTCAATTATTTTTTTAAAAAAATAAATATTGCTTTGTGATTCAAAAATGTATACCAACTTTTGTTACGGGTACTAAAAGCAATAAGTAGAAAAAATATCAATGAAATTGGCACAGTGGGAAAAATACCTTAGCATTTTAAATAAAGATAAACAAGTTTTTATTTAAAAAATGCTAAGTTATATTAAAGTTTTTTATTTTCAATGGACATGTGAATAAAAAAGAACATAAAAGTTAATATAACTCTGGATTTTTTTTAACTTGGAACTTTCAAATTTTGTGAGAATATAGAGAATTATGTAGAAAGTAGTTTTAGCAAAAAATATTTCAATTTTCGACCAATTTTTGTCAATCTAATTGCAATGTTTCAATTTAACTCATTTTTTGTTGTTTTGTTTTGAATTTTAATTAACGTGTTTGTGAAAAGTAAATAAATTAGATTTCTACTGAAATATAATTACAATTTTTTTAAGAAAATATTTACAGTTTTTAAAGTTATCTTTCATTTTTTTCACTTTTATAAATGTGTCTGAAAATTAATTAACTTTGTCTTCTGAAGAAAAGAAAATGTTTGCAATTGCGTTTATTGTTATTTTTTCAAAGTTTATTATTATGTTTTACTTTTTTTAAAAAGCAGATTTTATTATCAACAATTATGTTTGCGTAGTTATTTATTATTTTTTTCAACTTAAAACTTTCTCAATGAATACATTAACACATAAGTTTGATCAATGTTAATCTCATTATCAAATATTTATACACGCCTTAAGAAACGCAGTATTTATTTTAAATATTCAGCGAATTCATTTTTCTTAATAATGACAGATTATTTCGCGAGACTTATTTATTTTGCTCTTACAGGCAATTTACTTAATTAGGTAAAAGATTTAATCCTTTTGTTTCAATTATTTATGCTTAATTATATTGCGTTGTTGAAAATTTTGCCACTTTTTTGTTCAATAGAGATATACTTTAACTACTATTGTTTTCGGATTGTAATTGATAGAAATTCAGATCGAATTGATATAATTTTTTGCATCAGTTGATTGTTACGATTAATATTATTAATTGATAAATCTGCTTAGCTTATATTTTTATTACTTTTTTTTTTAAAAGTTCTTTTTTTTTTTAGATTCAATGTTTTTGAATGATTTTTACAATTATAATTATATTTATAAGGTTTTTTAAAAAATATAAAAATATGATCATGGACAATTTGCTTTTGATAACGTGTGAATGTGTTTTTTTTAAAGTATTCATTTTTTGTACATTATTTTTAACTAAAAATATATAATCAATTGTATTTTTTTATTTTTTTAACAGTTTGATGCTGCACTTAGTTAATTAGTTATTATAGGAATAGTAAAAAAAATAATAAAAAAAAAAATAATATTAATAAAAAAAAACTGTTATTATTACAAAAAAAAACAAAAACACCTATGGTAAAAGGGCATGTTAAAATTCTTAGTGTATAACGTTATTAACTTATACAGAATTTCATTTTTTATAAATTTACAGATATAATAAAGCAAATAAGCTAAAAAATGGAGTTCAAATTTTAAAAAAGTAATTATTTTATATTAAAATAATAAATTCAAAAATTTAAATATCGTTTAAATAAAACATATAATAGAAAAACAATTTTTTTTCCTTCTCTCTCTGCTAGCATTTATATAAATCAATTACTTTTATAGCATTTAATACGTTTCAAATCCCTTACTGCATTAATAATTAATGGTTTTTTAAAACTAATTTCATATAAAGTGAATAATGTAATTCAATAATATGAATAAATTATTTGATGCATTTTCCGAACGATCGAAAAATTTATTTAAAACTTTCAAAATTGTACAAAATACATTTTAAATGTTCTTATCTTGAAATAATAATAACGATTTGTTGGCTGCATTTAGTAAAACATAAAACCGCATAAGGATTTATCCGCACGCAAGTTAAACTCAGGATCCAGGTTATTCGTTCAAATAAACTAACTTATCCATACAGTAAACAAATTGCTTTATCCCGCCGTTTGCATGCAGTTCTGTGTATTCTATTTTATTATCCGATTCCCTTTATGTGCCGCAACAATAGCGAAATACGTCTATCACAAAAGCCAATTGGCATTCCCGTTTGGCGAAATTGGAAAAGAACACAGCCAACCGACGGAAGCAATCCATTGAAGTTACAGGATTTCAATTCCTGAGAATACATTACATTCCCAGAACACAGAGGAAAAGGTGTCTTTTATTGTAAATCATCAAATTCTTTGGAACATTTTAAGTTATTTACTACAACTTCAACCGTTTCAGAGTACGTTTACCTTATTTACCTTATAGTGAAAGTGGTTGTTGAGTTCCACTGTATTTAGTTTCAACATGTTATCATTGCTGATGGCTAATTCCTTACTAAAAGCAGGTTATCTGTGAAAGGATCAGGAATTAAATGGCTAAACCTGTTACCCTGTTATTGCAGACTTCTTTTTATGGATATGTAGGCATCGATAAACTAAAACCAAGCCCCAAGTGGTCGAGAATTCCTCTTTTCTGTTTGGATATCTTCGATAAATATTTCTGATGTAAAAATAAGAAATGCGTAACCTTTCATAAATGTTTGTGTTGATAGTATGGACTATATTTCGAAAATTTGGTCAAGAATTCAGTCTCGAGTGTCATTGAATAATTTAATTTTGATTGATTTAATGAAATAAAAAAGGTGAAGTGTTAATTTATTAAAAGTCCAGACGAGAGAGAGAAAAATATTGCATAATGTTTTGACTTCGTCTGTATTGTAATGGGAGGAAAAATAATGACCATATTTGGAAAAAAAATAATAATGTTAAGATAATTTATTTTTCCTAACTGTTTAATTTGTCAATTTTGCCTGCAATTTTGGTACATTCCTTGGTACTTACCTTTTGTAATGTTCATCATGCAATACGAAAATTTTATGAATTTGAAGAATATTTTTTCTTTTTCTCTTATAATTGTCAAGTAGCTTATAACTGAGCTCACTAAATTGGTACTTGGCGATGTTTGAATCGTGATCAATGTGTTCAAATCCCAATGCTGAAAAATGAATATGCTTGAAGATTTTGCATGTTAAATCAATCCTCTTGAGGCACATGAGATTCGTCGTCTATAGCAGAGGGTGGCAAACTTAAACTGTAACGTGCTAAACCAATATACTATAATATTTCAGCGTGCCACGCAGTAGGATATTTTTGAAACAATTCGATTCCCCTAATAACGCATGCAGTTTTTGAGAAAACAGGTCAATAATTTAGATTTATTGTTCTTTTAAAAATAGTATATTAACTTTGGGTCATTTAATGATGTTTCTTAACATAAAATCAAACAGCATAAAATATAAGTATTTCATCAACAAAAAAAAAAATAATACATAAAAAATGTTGTACATAAAATATGTATTTTAAACATATGTTTGTTTATATTAAAATAAAAAAATAGACAACGTAAAATATTCATTCATTGCAGTCAAATAAATAAATATGTTAATACGAACCAGTTCTTGCGCCGCTTTACTTCCTATAGCAAAATCAGGGGTATAATGTGTGACCATCAATTTGACACGATTCTGAGCATTCGGTTGCTAATAACTTATTTGCAGACTCGAAATATTTTTCATATTTGTTCACTTAGTAGATTTGTAGAACCAAAAGCGGAAAGCAGAGTACATGCAATTTTCTCTTTTCAAACAATTAAATCTCTCCAGCAATGACTTTTAAATAATTTACAAAATAGCTGTAGATTTATCTAGAGAGTTATCTATCACAGATTTTTTCTTAGTTCCATAAATGTTCACATTTCTGAAGATGTTTTTCAAATAAGGTCCATTACAAATTCATCAATTTCCATCTACTCAAAAATTGACAAATTTGTAGAGTAGTGCAGATCTCAAGTATTAGGCAATATATTATTACATCATGTACACATAAAGCAAAATCAAACAGATAAGTGTTATTTGTGTTTAAATTTTATTTAGTTCCGAACCTAGGATAATTTATTTCATACGTTTTTTTTTCGGGGGAGGGGGGTCATTTGCAAAAATTCATTTACTTTTATATCTACTACGAGCTTCCTTGGAATTAAATGTATTTTCCCATTGTAGGAGGGCTGGGGAGTATTATTCTGGTAAATATTAAGACGAGGGAGTAGGAAATTTTTTTTGTACCCTGAAAAAGGTTGCAATAATGCAATTACTGCAGTTTAATGAGGTTGCGCTTAAAATGTTCTGAAACTCTACATTTGTAACTTCTTATTATTTTGTACACATCATCATTTCCAATGCAAATCTTAATGTAACTTTATTCAACATCTGATGACAGAGGTTTCAGTGATGCGGTAAAATAAATAACGATTTTATCTCTCAGATAAGGTTTTGACTTCTGATGTCAAATAAATTTTAAGGGATATATAATCAACACATAGTTATATATGTTCAAGTTTAAGTAACCTACTATATACTTATTAATACATTGTTTTGATGACGAATCTATAAAGAAACGGAAATAAAATACTAAGTACATATTTAAAAGAACGATTTTTTTTAATAAATCCTTCCATATCTAGTTCGAATCTATTTCTTTCTTAATTCCAAAGAAAAAAAAAGTCTTCTGAGATTAGTATTATTGACGCGCAAACTTGCACACAGGCTGAGAAAAAATGTGAAAAATGAAGATAAATTATTAGTTCTACGTGTATCAATGTGTGTGTTTACAATATAATCGATGCAAGGTTACGCGTACGCTACAAGGTTACATGTGCCTTCAGGTTATGTGCTCACCTAAATAATTTTATGGGGTAAGCATTTTCCTGTTGGCTTATAGTGTGAGTAATTAATTATGTAAAGTGTCACTGTAATGGAATCTCTTTGCCATTTCTATAATTAATTAACGCAAACATTTTACATAAAATATGCAATGAAGTTAACTTGATCTCATGATTAAAATTTGAATTTTGGAGTTCAAAAACAATTTATGCTTTTAAAGTTGATTTTGTGATTTTTTTTTTAAAAAAAGGAATGCTAATAGTTGTATTATTTATCTCTGTGTAGTGAAAATATATATTAAGGGATTTATTTTAATTAAAATTAAGGAAGAATTCCATTAGTTAAGTCTAAACGAGGAAAATCTTCCTATACTTAATTAAGATAAGAATGCTGCTTAATATCAAGAAATATTCCCTAATATACACTGCTGGCCGTCCAACATGCAACACCAAAAAGCACAAGGGGAATCAAAGCCAGAATTATCAAATAGCACACAGTATAAAGGTAAAATGATTGAAAACATAACCTTCAGCATGGTGAAGAATACAACGAAATCAGTATTGAGTATAGGTGCTTCGCGTCTGCTATACCTCGGAATTAAATGAAATAGGCTTTAGCTGACTTGTTGGGGTTTATACTCTTTCCACATAATTCAAAAGTTAATCTAATGTAGCAGCGGGTGGTATATGTCGGACCCATCGGTTAACAATCATCAACTAGGCGTGTTCGATGGCTAATAGACTGGAAAATGCAATCTGCTGGGGGAAGAAATCCTAGAACCCTACATAAGAGAAGCAACAGACGGTCGTTAGCTAGTTTTGAACAGAAATCACCTGGATCTTTTCACACGTGGTCAACTGACACTCCCTGCTGTGCCAATCTCTCAAGATGTCAAAAACAACGCTCTCCTTCCTACTGGTTGACCCAACTACAAGAATATTGTGGAAGCTATGCTCTTCATATATGGCTACTTGTGTATTGGAAGTGGAGAAAACTTTTTGATCCTTCTTCCGACTCAAATCAGACTTCATGCATTCCCTTTTTCCGTACGGTATTTCCTTTTCAGTCAGCTTTGAATCCGCGTATGGGAGCAATTCTCTCCCCTCTTCACACCAGAGAACTCCTGACAGAAAACAAATTGACTTGCTCAAAGTTGCTTTGTGTAAAACCGTCATTAAACATTGTGAGTCATGTGTTGTCTCGCATTGTCTTTAGAACTGCGACCGCAGGCAAGCTATAAATATAAGGGAAAACAACAGGCTTCCCAACCTCAAAGAGTGGTGCTGGCTAGTCATTGCCCCAGAAATGCCTAATAAGGGTGTGGAAGTGGATATCATCTTTAAACGTAGTACCTGGTACAGGAGCAATATTGTGATGCATAAGGCAATATTTAAGTAACCTCTTTCCACATTTTCTCTGGATTCTAATCCAACCATTTTGGTGCTCTAGAAAGAAGCATTATTCTTCTCTAAAGACAATTCAGTGGTCCATTTCTGCCGTCCAGAGCAACAAGGCAGACGTAAGCAGCTGTGGCTTTAATACAAATATCTTGTAAATGTTTCACTGAGCTGCAAAGGACATCGAATGGTAAGCGTAGACACCAAATGTTGTGCAACAGACTGTATCTATTCTGTTAAGATTCTTAATGTGATAAAATTATTCATCAGTGACATTTGTATACAATTTGGCTGTCATGAAGTGTAGCTGTGCAATGAGGTTTGTGAATTAGTACAATCGGCCTATCAACTCCTCATCAGCATGAGTATTGCTTGGTTATGTCCGACACGTTCACCAATTTCCCGCATTCTCTTGTATAGGCAAAATTCTTCCTTAGTCAAAGTAGAAAGTGAGCTAGAAAGATGCTCACAAGCTTCCACAAAACCTACTAAAGCTGCTCATACAAAACTGCTGCAAGAAAATGTGAAAAGAAAAGCAAAAAGAAAAAGAAAAATGTTTATTCAAAACTACATTTTGTTCCCCTTTTATATAGCTCGTAGTGCTACAGGTACTCCCACTGTACGTTTACCTTAAAATGCTGATTATTTGGATAACCAATCACGATATACGGAATGTGAAAATTTCGAGGAGGGGGGGATGCTTTCTTCATGGTGTTGCACATTTTTGGCAATCAGGAGGGCTGCGGTAGCCTAGTGGTCAAAGTAACGGACTCATGACCGGCGTGTCATGAGTTCGAGCCTAATACCGCTGAAGACCCGCCGTGTAGGGGCGATGCACGTTAAATCTGTCAAAAACTCTAAGTCCTCCTTTGGTATGGTGTATTGGGAGAGGGGGAGTGCCAGGTCATTTGTCATCCTTGTCACTTGACCATGGTTCAAAATTACGAGGTCCGTCACCAAAAGCCCTCGAGTAGCTGAGCTGAACAGTGTGACGTTAATATTCACTCACTCGGCAATCAGGAATGAATTTTTTAACTTTGTGTAGCGGAATCTTCAAAGACTTTCCCTTTAAGTATATCCATGTGTTCCATCTACTAACAATCCACTAATCTAAATATGAAAAAGTTGAACATAAAAAATTTTATTTTAAAAATTAGATTTTCATATTTTTGTCTAGGTCACTTAAAAAAAGAAAATCATCTGAAGATATCATTTGAAATCTTCTAGCTGGTTAATTTTAAGGTATAAAATTATTTCTTAGTGTTAATATTAAAAAACGAGATTATATTTTTTAAACAATATTCAAACAAACAACACAAACACTTAACATACAAGGCTATATATAATATAGAACTAATGCTTTTTACATTAGGCGAACTTTTTTTACCGTTTTATACCAATATTTAAAAAAAAGTGATTTGTAGAGTCCATTTGATTTTCAAAGATATAAATTTAGTACAAATATCAAAATACAAATTTCCATCCAGAAATTCTAAGAATTCCATTAAAATATTTTCTACTTATTTGTATTTTAGCATTTAAAAGAAACCGTATGATGAACACGGTTAAGATTTCAGAACACACATGTTATACTAAAGCATCAAGTTTCTTAAGTGGATATCATAAGATACAGATTATATATATTTGTTGCAGATATTATTCATTTGTAGAAGAAACATTTTTCTGTTGCTATTATGGGCAGTGATGGTCAGAAAAGAACGGTCTTATCGCCGGAATGTTTCGAGTTCGGGGCACAATAACAAGTAACAACTTGATTTAGAGTATCGAAGACTGTTTCTTATTTTAAGTTATCATGGAGATGAAGACCTGTGGAAAAATTTCGAAAATTAAATATTATTTAAGATACCGTTTTTGTCATTTGATTGTTGATTGCAAAAATTCGCTATTTGTTTATTTAATGCCAAAAACTGAGGAAACGCTTTCCTTTCAGTAATATTTCTGCTTTTGTATATTTAAAATTTTTTTATTTTGTGTTACTGTATTATACTCACATTTAAGGAAATATAAATTTTTTCATCATGTAATCTGATGGCTTTGCATTGACTTGAAAATAAATTTCTGCCATGACTTTAAAAAATATGAAATGTATTGCTTAAATTGTGTGACCTTTTTTTCTGTGTCTGAGATTCCTTTTCTCTTCCTCTCCTCTCTCTCACTATATATATTCAAACTTTTATGAACTAATATCATCCCAAAATTACTCTAGAAAGAATTCTACAAATTGCACTTAAAATTTTTTTCAGTCAATTAAATAGGGCAATTTATTTTATGTGCGGCACCATTATACTTAATTATTATCTTTAATTGAAAGTAGAGGTCAATTTGAATTCACTTATTAAGTTTATATCTATACAAATAAATAAAATTGAAGTGTCTGTTTGTAATTTAAAATTAGCAGCTTTTTACTTAATGCACTAAAAGTATATACAATACTCATAACAAAAAACCAATTTTTAAAATTTTTGTCTGTCTGTCTGTCTGTTTGTTCCGGCTAATCTCGGAAACGGCTGGTGCGATTTTAAAAATTCTTTCACTAATGGAAAGCTACATTAACGGGGAGTAACATAGGCTATATTTTATTTCCGTATTCTTACGGGAACGGAAACTATACGGGTGAACGTGAAACTGAATGCCAAGATGAACGCCAAATTGAACGCCAAGCTGAGCTAATGAAGTCGTTGTTTTGGTTACTGGCGACCGATGCTCTTCATGAGACATAATATTGTTACGCGCACATGATAATACGCCGACACGTGCCATAATTTTTTTTATGATAGTTATCTCACTGTTCAATTAAGTAGAGCATCGGCTGTTTCGGATGCACTTTTAAAAATAATAAATCAAGGCTTCATAAGCAAAAAGCAATGCAAGAAACAAAAAATTGATAAGTTTTACGGTTAGTTTTAATCCTTTCTTTTTTTTATTTACATTTTTAGTCATATTTAAACAATAGTTATTATAATCCCAATCTATATCTATACAAATAAATAAAATTGAAGTGTCTGTTTGTAATTTCAAATTAGCAGCAATTGTTTGCGGGGGCGGGGGTTTAAGGGGCGTTAGAAATTCCGATTTTTAAGTTATTAGACGTACAGTCTTGAAACTTAGTAAGTAGATTCCTCTCATAGGGTAGAGATACGCTACAAAATGGGTTTCGTGAAAATTGCCCTCAAGTGGCGTTGCGTGGTTACTGGGACGTATTGACAAAAAAAATACTTTTTTCGAGCTACAAAAACTATAAGTTACAGGTATAAGTATATTTTTCAATACAATCGAATTCTTAATGCAGGACTTAGATATCAATAATTTATACATATATATAAGCAGTAAAAATTTATAAAACATCATGAAATTCCCAGCGAAGCGGGTGGGTAACAGCTAGTTTAACATAAAAGAAAATGACTTTTTGTTTTTTATATGTTTTTCGATGCTTCGTAAGATCTCATTCAATATTTGTGATTTCATTCAGTCGTAAGACCTCATTTTCAATTAATAAGGAAAATTTTTCACTTTCCTTGTTAAATATTAATTTATACTGAATATTATACATTTTGAAATAAATAAATACTTGTAGGTCATTAATACCTTTCTTTCGCTAGTTAGATGAGAATTTCAGTTAAATTACTTTAAAAATACTTAAGTATCTGTGAAAAATCTAAAAATAATATTAAACGGATTAATTAAAAAGGATTTAAAAGCATTATTACAATACACGCAATATTTCAAATTCATTCTAATAAAAGTATTATTTGCAATTAAAATTCTAATTAAAGTTCGCAGTTCTTTCCACATATTTCTGTGGCATTTTATTTTCCTCCACTAGATATATTCATTATTTATTTTGCAATTTGTATATATAATATTCATTTTAAAAAAAATTAATTTTATTATTGGTGTTTGAAATTTTGTTTGTTGCCTTAAATTGATTTGCAAATGAGATTTTAAGACGATCCATGATTTGTAAATGAAACTATAACCAAGTTCATGATTTGCAAATGAGACTAACCAGATCAATGATTTGTAATTGAGACTTTAACCAGATCCATGATTAGTAAATGATATTTTAACCAGATTCATTAAAAAAAAACGAAGTTTTGGATAAATTATTCCAAAAATGTAATTTCTTTAAGATAAAATTGAATATGTTCCGAAAGAAGTATACTAAATTCATCTATAATAGCCTTTTATAAAAGTTCTTAATCCAGGAGCCGGCGCGCTGGACACAGAGTCACCCCCAGGCTCACGAAATCTTTGATTCTGGGAAAAATGCTTATTTGTTACCAATGATCTTGACAGTGTCCTCCTATATGACAGTCTTTGTGAGAACTAAAATGTATTTGTCACATATCTTTCCCGTTTTGGGGAGCGGTAAGCGTTTTTTTTTATAATCTTAAGGTACTTGTTTTGACTGAGTTCCCCACGTGACCATTTTATTTCCAAAATATTTTCCACGAACATTTTATGTTTCCCCCCTGAGAACAACTTAGTAGTTTTGATTGTTGTATTTTACGACTTGGTATGTTTTATAAATGTAAATGAGGATCTGTGATTTCTATTGAAAGTTGAAACTGATCAAGCAACGGAAGAACCTGTTGAAATAATGTATATTAATCATGATAGCGAAAGTAAATTTGAGAAAAGCTGTGAACATGAAACGTTTAAGTTTTGAATGGAAAATTTTCAAATGCTACCTAAAAAAATCCATAACGAAAGATGTGAAGCCACAATTATACACAAGACTCACTGCACCCTGTCAAAAAGGCACAGGCAAGAAAAGGTTCAATATACTATATTAGAAACCATCTATAACTACAATAATACTACCATAACTTGAACAAAATATGACATTTTTGCCTGAAAATATCATTCCTGTAATGTTGGCGAAATGTGTCATTTTAGTTCAGTTTGATTGGATCTTTTTGTCAAATTATCAAAGAAAAATTGAAAATTCCTTAAGAGTAGGTAAAAATACTTTATCTTAGTTAAATTATTCACTGGAATTACCATTTTTATCGTGCACAATACAAATAATTATAAAAAAAAAGGATTGGGGTGAATCAGTCAACCCCGTGTGACCATTAACGTTAGTATCGAGTGCGCACCGGGTTAAACAAGAAATCTCGCACTACAGACCAAACTGATCTTTTATGTGTGGTGTAATTTTTATTACTTTAAAAAATAATAGAGATCGCGTTGATAAATAATACAAAGAAAATTTAATTTATCTTTCAGAAGTTCCCCCTTTTAACAGATCGATATTACCTAACTTGCTTTATTTTTCAAAAAAATCCATAATAACATAAAATACACGATTTCATTTTGTTAAATAAAATACATGTCTGTGTAATAAAATATTGAAAGATCCATTTATGGGCATCACAAGATTATTAACTTTCCTATAAATGGCACTCCACTATTTGTCTTGCACTTTAAAGATAATGTTTATAGAAATACAGGGAAAAATCATAATATCAGAGTTGCTTGACTGCTAAAAGAACATGGCGAAAATAGCCTTCTATTTGCAAAAGACGTCTTGTATTACCTTTCACACTCCATTAGTACATACCGCAAGGGGACCAATATTTACCGTTGGAAGTGTTGGTAAATGTTTAGCCAAGAATCGGTTCGTAATGGCTGCAAATAAGAGAAAATTATTTCTTATGGGTGATATAAGCTTGGAATAAAAACGATAGCGATATTCTTTGCATTTCTGAATTATTTATCTAACTCTATTCGTTATTTCTTACAAAGAATTTCGGGCCAGTTTGCTTTGTTTACTTTAGATGTAAATTATTTAATGTTCTTCCAATTGAACAATTACCAAAAGACATATTCAGGTGCAAATTATTAGGCTCCTTTTAGATATCTTTTAGTACCATAAATTTCAATTGATAGTTTGAATGTGCTTACAAGAATCGTATTGTGAATTAACACGAGGGTTGTTGGTGAAGGACCTCGTAATTTTGAACCACTGTCAAATGATGAGGATGAGACTCGAGTGGTACTCCACTTTTTAATCTTCCATAAACGCCAAAGCAAAGACTTTGAACATAGGCATAGGCTGTTTTCGCCAAATGTACGAGTTTAAACTAAATGCAAAGCACATTTTTGGACAGAAAAATGCGTCTATTTTCATGAAAATTTATAGAATAGCAACTCATACATTTGTTTATAATATAGCGTTTTTAAACTTTTAAAATATTCCATAAATAATTAATTTTCCCTTTCAACATGTACAAGGATAACTCATTTAGCATTACGGTATAGAAGAAAAATTGCGGAACACATTTTATAATAGAAAAAATGTGTGAACTCGGATAAAAACTAGTTATATGATAAAATAAGCGATTTTCTACAGAATAGTGAAGCCAGAATATACTATTAATGTTTGAGTACTTTTTTTCTGAAAATAATATTCTGAATTCGGATCCTATTCTTTAACATTAATCGATTACAGTCTTAACATGTATCAACCCCTGGCTACAATGGGTATTTAGTGGTATCAGAACTGGTAAACACGACTTTATTGCAATAACGCTGTTTGCGATAGGAAATACGTACAATATTGAGTACTTATTTACCTCAAAATAATCATGCGGCCGCCTTAGCTTAATGGTTATGATCACGAACTAGTGGTTCAATTCTAGTGCCACTGAAAATCTGTCGGGTAAAGGGGCTGGTGTACGTTAAATCTGTCCTGGCTTACATTCCTCTCGTTGGCGTGGTGCACTGATTTGAAGAGGAGGGTGCCAGCAGTGGACCCCCCCCTGCAAGTCAGGTTTTGCCTTTAATAATTTACAAATTGGTTAAATATGCATTTGGTGTCGGTCAGGTTTAGGGCCCTCTAGAATCCTGGGCCTCCGCGCTGCAAGGGTTGCGGGGGTGCACTTTACGCCACTGGGTGCCAGCTCAGTTGTCGTCCTCGGGTTTGACCGAGGTTCAAAATTATGGGATACGTCGCCATTAGCTCTCGTGTTACTTTGTGTAGTGCGACGTTAATAAACACTCACTAAAGATAATCAATTTTAAAATATTCTGTGTTCCTGTATAAAGCGTGACGTTTGGGAAAATTAATGGTAGCGTGTGAGAGAAGAAATTAATTGATTTATTTTTGTCCACAGCTATTAATTCCAGTATTTACATTTAAATAGAAGTTATTCATGCTATTGATTATTTCAAAACAACAGAATATGATATTTGTGAGGGAGGAGGTAAATACATTCGGATTCTGACAGAGTCAGATTGGGTGAGTAAGGTGGTTGAGACACAAAAATCATGTTTGTAAAAAAACTGTTGAACCATCAAAGCTGTGGGGGTGCAGCATTGCCGTGAATGTGCTCCAAATTCCATTCGTTTCCTCAGAAATTAGGTAAATGGTCTATCAACGATTTTCATCAATTGCACATTTGATTTTGGCAATGATTTTGTCATTTCTTTTTGTTGAAGGCCCTAGACAAGGCATGTCTTTAGTTGATATCTTGTCAGATTTCAAAGAAAAAAACTATTCGCGTATACCTGTGATTTTCCCAAAGTATAGCCTTCAAAGGTTTTTCGAAGCATCTTAACGGTCTCGGTTGCAGATTTCCCAACAGAAAGCAAAATTTTATGCAGAGTCTTTGTTCTTTCTGGTCGAAGGTATGTTTACTGTAACTCATATGGGGCTCTTTTTTATTAACTATAATTTTCTTTTAATATCAAAGTAAAAAGGATTTGTGAGTGATATCGAGGAAGAAGGGTTGTTCTATATAGGGCTTCGAAATGAAACTGAACCGAAAAAAAAATAGGTTTATTTCGGTTCGATATATTTTTAACCTTTTTGTTACTGTGAACAATTTATTGATATATTCTAATTTGTCAGCCATATAACTATCATGCTTCTCGATTTCCTATTTTGATGTTCACTAGTATTTTTCTGTTTTAGTTTCGCATGAAACTACTTGTAAAAAGCAGATTTAATTAGTTGAATAAAGTAGAAGTATAAATGATATATTGAGAGAGAAAAATATAAATCTGAATTATCTCTGCATGCGATAATCCACGGATGTTTGTATAGACTGTTTAGATAAACAAACCAGAATCATGAACCTAGTTGCCAAATGCGATTTTGATAATGCATAACAATGACAATGATCAGTGGTGTAACGGAAAATATTAGACTCCCCCTGAAAAGTAAAATTCGAAGCCCCAATGTACAAAGAGTAAGTACTTGGCATCAGTCAGGCTTTGGACCCCCTGTCAACCCCCCCCCCCCCCGCGATGCTGGGGTTGCGGGAGTGCACGTAACGCCACTACCAATGCCCGCCGTTCTCTGCTCACCGCTCGTATCGTACATGCTGGTGAGCCCTCTCGCTTCGCATCCCGAGATTAAAAGGGCAAAGTACGAAGGCTGTTTTTTAAGAAGGTCCGTTTGTTTTTTTAAAAAATAACAACAATATTTTGTTTCAAAAAACCTTTATTTTAGAACTATAGATACTTTTGCCTATTTTTCTACATAGTTGCCGAGTTTATTAATGCACTTGTCATACCTTAGAACATAGTTTTAAAATTCCTCTTCAAAGAAGTCTGCCGCCTGGTTGGATTGCCAAGAGTTCAAGGCCACTTTCACTTCTTAACGGCGTGGCATGCTGTCAAAAGGTGTTTTGCTCCTCCACGATAACGCAAGGCCTCACACTTCTCGAACGACTCGGGACGTAATCGAATCTTTTGGCTAGGAGGTTTTGGACCATGCACCATACGGCCCCGACCCTGCTCCTCTAACGATTTTTACCTTTTCTGGTACCTCAAACACAATCTTGGTGGGAAGCGCTTCAGTGACAACGAAGAACTGAAAGCGACCGTGAACTCTTGGCTGTCAAAGCAGGCGGCAGACTTTTTTGAAGAGGATTTTCAAAACTTGGTTTTAAGGTATGACAAATGCATTAATAATCTCAGCAAATATGTAGAAAAATAGGCAAACGTATGCACAATTCCAAAATAAAGGTTTTTTGAAACAAAATATTGTTATTTTTTAAAAAAACAATTGGACAATTTACTTAAAAAACAGCCCTCGTAGATGTAGCAAAATTTGCAAAATTTGTATGCATTTTTTCCGACTATTAAGCTGTGCAACCCGCGCGTGCTGGTCCTGCTTATGTTTTTACTTTCATATATATATATATTTATGATCATTTGTGATCTAATTCAATATTTTAAAATAAGAACTCTTTTGAAAAATTCTGTGTATATTTTAACTATAAAATGTAGATTTAATATGCAGATTTGAAATACGCAATAAAAAATATGCAATTTTTGAACCTACTTACTATTAACTAAATAGCGAGAGAAAGATTAATTGTATCAATTCGTATAGTGTACCAATTTAAAGAAAAACATCTTCTAATTTTGATAGAATTACATTTTTTGTTTATGACATAGAGAATATATATACAGTCGACTCTCGATAATTCGAAGTTGGAGGGACCAACACTTCGAATTGTCAAGAGGGTAAAAAAAAACTACCAAAATACACGAAGAGAATTTTTTTTCTAACACATACATTTAAATTTGAAACTACGTAATAAAACAACAATTGTACATATTTATAAAATTATGTCAAAGTATTTTTATTATATTATATAAATATTATACCGGAGAAGTTAAAAGTCCTGTATTAAAAAAGTACATTCATACACAATCCTACGCATTTCTCTCTTCTTCACAATAGAGAACCAGCCTTTCTGAACACATGTGTAGTAAGGCCACGTGTTAAACGAAAGATATGAATGATTGACAACAGGTGCGGTTGGTGTATTGTTCACTTGAAGAAGGAAAGCAGTAAAAGTATATAAAGTGATGAACTG
Source organism: Trichonephila clavata (assembly GCA_019973975.1). NCBI lineage: Eukaryota > Metazoa > Arthropoda > Arachnida > Araneae > Nephilidae > Trichonephila > Trichonephila clavata. Next base: position 34,586 of record BMAO01005986.1, on the reverse strand, counting down.
GATATCACTAAGAAGGGGTAGTAAACAGATGGTCATTAAAGCGGCTACGTTACAGAGGAGACACACAGAGACAATACAACACAAAACTTGTAATCTCCAACCTGTTTGTTACAGGACTGTACATGATAGTGAGTGTTCGAATTGTCGAGAGTTTTATAAGGTAACTTCGAATTGTTGCGTGCTGTAGTCTGGCCAGCCACAGATTTTGCTTCGAATTATTGAGTGTACCAAAACGTATTGTTTTAGTTCGAAATATCAAGAGTTTTTCTAGGGACTGAGCATATACTTCGAATTATCGAGAGGTTCGTATTATCGAAGGTTTGAGTTATCTAGAACTGTATATATGTCCTAAGTCAGCAATGTTTCTAATACTGAAGGAACCTATTTTTTATATTTAACTCCTATTGGTTTTAATTTTTCATATATCCTTTCTAAAATCTATTGTCTGGCTATCTTGCAATTTCAATTTTTTTTCAGTTTTGATTATTGATTATTCATCTCTCTCTAGTAGAAAATTCTGACTATATATATATTCATTCGGAACCGAACTGAAAACTGTTATTTTTGGCTGAACGAAAACCGAAACTGAAATATATATCTTTTAGTTGAAACCGGAATGTGAAAAAAATTACGGTTCGAATCCCTAGTTCTATAAACAAACCTCAGTGTCACTCTAGGCTCGATATTTTAAATAAAACTGTTCCATTTCTCCTGGAAAAAGCTATTTTCCGTTCTTATATATTATTAAAATTTACATTTTTTAAAAAAAATCTGAGCTACGATTGGAGCTTGTGTTTGTAAAAGATTTTTTTCCTATTTTAATGGGCTTATTAAATCCATTAAATATAGACTTTCCTTTGAATAAACCGCATATATTTTTATAACTGAATCCACAATAGTCATAAAAAATGTTACCTCATTTTTGCGAGAAGAGAAGGGATGATTTTCTTCAGGTAACCGGATATCGTATTATAAAGAATATCGTAGAAGTTTTTTCAGTATTTTCGATATTAATGAATGTACTTTTAGCCCGAAAAAATCATTAGAAGTTTTTTCTTTTTTTTGATGTGGTAATAAAATTCTGGATGAATACAAGAATAACAAAGGGAACTTCAGATGTGATTGTATAACAAAATATGTACAGCAATTTTTTTTCTGCAAAAGTTTCATTGTTGTGGCGTTTGAGATAAAAAAATCGTTCCTTCATCATTTATTTGTTTATACAAAGAATAGCTTTCTGAATGGAAAGATCGAATGCTGATATTTGAAATCTTATGCGAATTTTAATTTTACATTTTTAATAAGTTTTTTCTTAGAAATTATAGTGCAATTTGAGACGAAATAGATTTTATGTTGAAAATGATTTTCTGTTGATTCTATGTGAATGCTTTGATTTTTCATATTTTGCTTTTTTCATTCATGAAAATTGCATTTTAGTTTTTAAAAATCAAAATTGAATATCATTGTTTAAAATGCGTTTTTAAAAACATTTCACAGGATTGTCACACAGGACATCATTGTGGAAAATGTGAATGTTCGTTAGCTCTTTTAAATGAGTCTTTTTCTTGGCAGTTGACAGTATAGTGTGGAATTTTACGGAATTTTATTGTAAATTTTTTTTCATTCAAATACGTTTTTGTATACATACGAAAGCAATAACAAGAGACGTTTAGTTTATTTTCATAAAACCTTATTTCGTATTTCTAAAGTGTTTATATTTTGTAAAAATATCCATTACTTTTCTCCAAGTAAGCGACAGTATAAGGTAAACAATGCTTTTAAAATGCATACTAAAGCGAAATGTGTCTGTAACATGAAAAGATTTTTGATACAAAAGAAATTAGTTCCCAGATTACTTTAAAAAAATTGGCCACTTATCCGGTATAGTGGTTAGTGACGATGACTGTGGTGTCGTAGGGCCTGGGTTCGAATCCCGGAGAAGACGCGGATGTTTGTGTTGTAATCTTTCCTTTGTGATGTACGCCCCCGTGTGATACTTTGTGGTGCATGAGGTTTATATGTTCTCAATAAAAAAATTACTAAAATTGCAGTAAACTATTGTTTTTTGTAAGAAAGACCATTCTGCGCAAAACTATATGTTCCTAAAACTTAATTAAAAAAATTGGTACAAATAATTAAAATATTAATGGATATAATATTATTGAGTTGAGACTGTGTGTATATGGAAATATTTTATTTTTTTCTTACGGCAAGGACGATACTTTTGAAAAAAAAATCATTTTTTTCTATAAAATGCTCTATTCTCAAGTAAATTTGGATAATATTCTCTGATTATTTGATGAATTTATATATTTTTGACCCCAATAAAGAAAGAATTACCCTTTCTTTGGTACGGTTTAGTTAACATTACCTAGAATAGTAAGCTGTATGTTTCATTAGATGAATTAATTTGCTGTAAATTATTGAGAGAATATCACTGACTCGAAAAATTGCATGCGTTTTCTACTTTATATAATTCCTTATATATGTATGTTTCATCAAGTTAATAGATTATTTTTTAAAATTATTGAGCATCATTGACTCTAATTCAGTTGCACGCGTTTTCTACTTATCTAATTCCTTATGCGTATCTATATTTCTCCAAGTTAATTATTTTTTAAGTCATTGAACATCTCTCATTGCTGACTTGAATTCTCTTGTGTATGTGTTTTCTACTTCATCTGATTCCTTACGTATTTTCAGAGACTTTTTAAATTTTCTTAAAGAAAGACATTCGAAATCTCGATCTGCATTTATCAGTGATAATATTAATCATGATGGTTTTTGTACAAATCCGTAATCATGTAAAATGTCATAAACAGTAAAATCAACACTAAGAAAACTCATAATCTGTATTCTAGTGTTTGAAAAGAAATATGATTTTGCCAATGTGGTCAATAAAGTGATTTAATTGTTTTCTAATTAAAATTTTTTAATAATTTTTTTTTGAGTTTTTACTTTTGATATCGGTTTTTTGTTTCCCCCTCCCTCAATAATAACTGAATTATCTGAGACACACGACTGATGCTTTACACTCACTGAAGAAACTTTTTAGAATCAAAACAGAAGATTAGTAATATAAATCAAGATAAAACTTAGATTTATACAATTTTTGTATTACCCATGTCGCCCAAATGATGAATTAAATTGAATTTTATTGAGAATATGGAAGAATTTACTTTGAAAAAAAGTGAGAATAAAAATACTAACATACAAATATTTATTGGGTTTTATAAACAAGAAAATGTAGTTTTTTGTGATATTACGATACTGTATAACAGCGTTTCTCAAATTGAGGGAAGTACCCCCTTGGGGGCATGACAATTTTACGAAGGGGACGCAAGCATACTGAAAAGTTAAAAACAAAAGTTTATTTAAAAAAAATTTATTAATTAATGAAAGTAAACAAACAAAATACATTCTGACATAATAAAAAATAAAATACACATTTACACTGACATATTACACTTATAAATGTATCAGTGCTACACAATGTATTTTATGATTAGTTTAACAATATTAAGTTCAGAACAAGTTTAATAATTACCAGTCGCACCATGGGCTTGTCATATGAAAATAATATCCAAAAATTAGCACTTATCTTTATAATTTGTACGGTTTATAATTAATCCTTCTGCCGATTAAAAGTTACGCGATTCGTTTCCCAATACCAATCGTTTTATACGTAGGCGTGCGTATGGGATGTATTGGGGGGGGGGATAAAGAAGCAAATCATTTGAGAAATAAGTAAATCCTTCTCAAACATATTGTCAAGGTTCTTTTATTGCATTCCAAAGCCTTCGGAATAATTTTATGGATAGAAGTGCAGAGAAAAGATCGTAATTCGGAAAGACGCATATATACGTCCGGGAAAATTAACGCTTTGACTGAACGAGACGTTTATGTACGCCGGCGGCACTTAAGAGGTTATGGTCGTATCGTAGTTTTAGATCAAAGTGCAGTATTATTGAATTCTAATGCATTGTTGTTGTCTGAGGGAGGCGCGATGAAAATTATGATTAAATATTGGGTCACGAATATTGAAACTTAGAGAAGCACTGCTGTATAGTGTTTCCGAATTCACTCACGCCGTGTGGAAGTGTGGAGGACCAACTCAGTTTTCATTTCGTCACTTGAATGTGGCATAACGTAGGGAATATAAAAATTTCAGTGATAATTTAGACGATTTTACTAAGAAAAACTCCCCCCCCCCTTCTTGTTTTTTCTTAATAAGAGATGAGAAATTCCGTTCAGATTTGAACACGTCTCATCCCAACTTTTTTCATTGAAATTAAAAACATTAATTTCAATGGGCTTACATTGAAAATATAAATGTCTTACCTAGCAGTGAAAAAAAATAACCCCAACCTTTTTTTTAATGGCGTTTATGGCCACAATTTCATCATTGAAAAAAGGTTTACACCTCTTTACAAATGTTGCAAGAATGTGCGCGACTTTATTTGAATGGAAACTAGGGGCTTAAAAGCTGTAATTCACAGTGAGGTCTGACAAGAAGGGAAAAAAATATTAGAACCGTCTATTACAACGATTGTAAGTGCTTTCATACGAAAACAGGACTCGGGCCCAATTATGAAGCTAAAAGACCCTATCACAGCATCATGCCTCACTGGTTTTTAAGGTCATATGAACTATAAAGGACCATATAGTCGGAAGATAAAGACTATAGCCAAAACTCTTCATGACCTGAGTACCTAAAGTACTTGACGGCTAATTGAAAAATTTTAGGATCTTCGCTTGGTTGAAAAAATACTGGGGTTCGTATGAAAAGGCGGGAAAACAAAACAAAGAACGAACTGAACAGACTTAGCAAAGTTCGTCTTTGTTCCCCACAAATAGACTTTTCCAGACAACACACTCTTAAATAATAACTCTCGCTTGAAAGTCATCACAATTCCTCGGTAATGGGTGGACGAAGGGGTGGGGGGAGGAGAAAAAAGCCATGAAGTGAGAAAGTTGAACCCCAAATTTTACCTCCCTTTATAACGATAATCAAACGGGCAGGGTAATTGAGTTGATTTTTCTTCTTTCGCCTTTGCCATCCTTATATTTTTTTTACTGTTGTTCAGGGAAAAAAAGGTATCTATTATTATTATTATTGCTTCAGAACACCGTAAAAACATTTTGAGCTATTAATTCTAACGGTGCGAGGTGCTTGTGAAGGCAGGATTATAAATGGAAGATGCCTTTTTTTTGTTTTGTTTCATTTTTTTGCGAGCAGGTGTCGGTGTGCTTTAGATTTTTTCAGGAGGTAGAAGTGTATGCTAGGGGGATGGCAGTCTGTTTATTTATTGTGTTAGCATATTTTATAGGGAGGGAGTAGACGTTGAATAGAAAGGAGTCTGTTAATAGTGTCTTATCTGAGACTCGCAGAACGTCTTTTGTTGGCAGCTGAGGAAAGGCATTAGTTATTAAACACATTCCTGCTTCTCCCTTATGTATTTAAATCAATAAATAACGTTGATCTCTTTACCAGTGCTGAAAGCATTTTTTCTGTAGTACTTCAGAGTAACACCGATGCTTGAAGCTGCTTTTCAATACAAAAACGCTTTAATTTTTATGATATTCTGATTACCATAACAAATAAAGAGCAGAATATTTTAATATACTACTAAAGATTAATTCTAGATCTTTGGTTTTTTTTGTCTTCGCAAAATATGATTTATATTTCCTCTCTTAGATCAGGGGTTGGCAACATTTTTGCAGTGGGGTGTCAAGCCAATCTACCGATATGATTCAGTGTGCCACACAGCAGGACAGTTTTGAAATAATTCGATTCCCATGATAATGCATGCAAAGTTAGAGAATAGAGATCAATAATATAGATATTTACAGTTTTATTATATATTAATTTTGCATCACGTTTAAAGATATTTCTTAACATAAGAACAAACAGCATAAAATATAACTATTTCTTTAACAGAAACTTTAAATAATTAAAATTGTGAAGATATTATGTATTTTTAAACCTATTTATTAAAATAAAAAATTGTCAACATAAAATATATATAAGTATTTATCTTCATAATAGTTAAATAAAAAGATAAATAAAAATTTTAATGCGAACTTAGTGCTTACACCGCTCTATATTTTAATATCGCAAAATCCGGGGTATAATTTGTGATTTTGAGTTGGGATTCGATTCTGAGCATTCAGTTGTTAAACAATTTCTTTGTGGATTCAAAATATTTTTCATACGAAGAAAGAATTTTTTTTTTATATGCAGAACCGAAAGCAGAGCACAAGCAATTTTCTCTCTTCAAACAATTAAATCTCTCCAACAATGATATTCAATAATTTTCAAAATAGCTATAAATTTATCTTTAAGAGTATCTTTCACATATTTTTTCGTAATTCCGTAAATGTCCATAAATTCAAAGATGTTTGTCAAATAAGGTCCATTACAAAGTTTTCAACTTCCATCTACACAAACATTAATACATTTGTAGAAACGTGCAAAGTGCCACTGAGAATCGTATCGCGTGCCACATGTGGCACGCATGCCATAGGTTGCCGACCTCTGTCTTAGACCTTAAATAGCTTTTTAATTTCATTTTTCATATTGAGAAACTGGGTATTAATTGTTCCTAATTTTAAGGAGGCGGTATTTTAAATATCGATATATTGAGTGTTTATTAACATCGCAGTATAAAGCAACAGAAAGGTTATTTGCGACGGATATCCTAATTGAGTCAAGTGACGAGGATGACACCTGAACAAGCAGTCTCTATAAAAGCTACCAAACCACACCTACGGGAAAACTTTGAGCAGCAACAAATTTAACTTTGGCACAAAAGGTGGGCTTTTGGTAGGTCTGTGACACAAAAGATCGAAATTATGAAACGTCGGTGACGAACACGTGACTATAACCATTAGGTAACTATTCTGACGATGTATGTATGCTATTTCCTATATATGCTTTATTAATAATATGTAGGACATTTTTTTGTAAGATTCTGTTCTTCTAATTTAGTTTTACTCTTGAATATTAATTGAAAATTTCGTCTAAAATCCCCCCCCCCCGTTTTAAATGGGGTTGCAGATTGGGATTTTTTTTCTTTGTAGATCTAGTACATTCTCCGGGAGCTGGTATCACTTTATAGTGTGACACCATATAGGTGGATACTAATTGTTATAATGTAATTTTGACACCATGTTTCCTCCCCAGAGTAAGGTTCTTGAACTCTGATGATGCGAAATTGTTCTTGGAATTCAATTTTGTCTTGAGTATCCAGGCCAAACAGGCACTCGAAGGATCTTTAACATGCCGCATAATAATACGATGCAGAAACTATCGATCTGCATCAAGTAAATCCACTGGCTTGGGTCGGAGTCGGACCCTCAAACTTGGGCGTACAAAGCTAGCTCCTAACCTTCTATGCCACTCTTCCGGTAACAAGTATCAAAGTAAAAATGTGTATTAAGAATATTCGCTTTCTTCGATTTTTTTTCCATATAAATGTGAATAACAATGTAACAAAACATTTTATCAATTTTTTACATTTTGAGACAGAGATATACCATATAGACAAGAAAAGATGAAAAAGGAAAAAAAAAATAATGCATAAATATTTCTATTAAATTGTTAGTGATTTTTTTTCTGTGATTATAATAGGTATATCCAGTTCAACGAGACACAAATCAATTTATGTAGTCATTTTCTTATTTAAAATGCATTTTTATTTTCCATAAAAGCTGAATTTACTGATATTTATGTGAACAGTACCTCTATACGAATTTCTATTTTACTTTTCTCTATGCTCTGTAATAATTTATCTGAAATCTGATGTGTTTATTGCATATTTTCAACTCTCTTTTCCATTCAAAGAATTCAGATTTTTATTTTCTTTTAGTCTTTTTCCCTTTTAATTTCGATTCCTTTTATTTTTATGAAAATATGTATAAACCGATTATTTCAAAGTGTTATTTTGTAAAATTTATATTTCAATTGTTCTTGGGAAAATATAATTTTCAACATTTGATCTGAAGACAAATCTGGAATATTTTCAGCCTTTCTGGAAAATGAATCTGATACAAAAATATGGCAGGAGAATTAAATAAACAATTTTTTAATAATTAGTGTAAAAAGATTGCAAAAAATTGCAAATGTGCAAGATTGCAAATTTTTTACCACATCGAAATTTTTTGACGAGTTTTTTCTGTATATTCATATGCTAATTTTGAAATCTACGGAAAAATGAAAATGTCTTAAAATAAAGAAGTTTTTAAGTAAAATCTACCAAATAATTTAAAATTTTGTATAAATTTGTTATTTTTTCGGACAATTGGAACTAGTTTCGCTATTAAAAGATAGAGACATAGAAGGATTTTTCAAGGATGATTATTAAACGTTCTATAGTATTCATAACAATTGATCTTAATTTTAAAAAAAATGAATATTTCTCAATTATGGAAGGTCTTTATGAAAAATTATTTTTGAGATATATTTTTTTTGCCAAGACTGCAACACAATTCAGACATATTTTTATTACAGATATCTCAAAGAATTTATCTATATTCTTTGCGTATTTTTTGCTCATTGAACAATTACCTATTCAAAGAATCCATTTTAATTGAATCCTTTTTTTAGAAACATAATCTGAGAGGAGAGGTTTTTTTGGGGGGGGGGGGCAGGGAAACCGAATTCCCACATTCTACAATGCAAATTAAAAGGGAAATGTGAGTGTTATTCTCAAGTGATGCGTGTGTGGGGGGAGGGGGACACTAATTTTAAAATATTTTACCACTGAGTTTATTACTAAAGTATTCGAGAATAATATAATTTTATGTGATCGTTGTCAATACTTTATTGTACATATTACTTTCACAGGGGTTAATTTCTGCAATAGATTCATCAACCAATTCTAATAAATCACATTTTTCAAAAGTTTACTTTCGGAAAAAAAGTATATTTTTCGTTTCTAAAAACTAGGCTCAACGTATGCGTGGCAATCTTATGATCGGTGATTCTTATATTGAATCATGGGTTTCAATCCTGGTGTCGGCAAAACCCCTAAATATAGAGAGTTTAATCCACGCTAGACTAAAAAATTTAACGTTAAAGTCATGTGGAAGTTTGAAATGTGAAGTGTCAGAGTAGTCAATAGATGATAAATCAAATTTAGGAAGATCATCGTCAACAGTCGTCTTGTTGCTTTTGAGTCAATCAATCAATCGATAGTACAAGAAAATTATAATGAATGTTTGAAATTAGTGCTATTTTTTAAAGAAGGAACGCTGCTTTTTTAATTTATCACATACAGTAATTTATTAGAATTGTTGGATTTTAAGCTAAGTCACCCTCTGAAGCAGCAAAAAGTTTATTGGCAATGAACCTCGAATTTTTAATCATGGTTGAGTGACGAAGACGATATCACTGCTCTCTAGCACCTTTCTTTACGAAATTCCGCTCTACGTCAAAGGAATGATTTAGAGCCGGGGTAAACATTAAGTCGATCGCTATCGACCGGGGGAACGCCGAGATATTTTGGGGTGACCACTTTTATATAAGATTTTAGACATGCATACTAAAAGATATACAGGTGATTGTCAAAATAATGGAAACACTCGTGAATAAAAGCGACATTTTTCAAGCATTAAAGTGTAAAAAAAAAAAAAAAATAGCTGCCAGATTTCTTTTTATAAATAGCATGTATATCTTCTGGTAGAGTATAGGGTAGCTTTGTTGAAGTTCTGTTAGTTTTGGATTTGTTTTCAAAATCGTAAAATGTTGGATTTCTCAGATTTTCAAAGAGGTCAAATTGTGGGAGCCCGTCTTGCTGGAGCAAGTGTGACCGAAACATCCCAGTTTTTAGAGGTTTCTAGAGGTACGGTGTCCAGAGTCATGACTGCTTACCCACAGTGCAGCAAAACGAGCTCGGTATAGCCAAATAGTGGACAGAAAGAGAAGCTCAGTGAAAGAGATCGACGGGTATTGAGGTGGATTGTAACATCTAAAATGTGAACAACTTCAGCAAAAGTGACCACAGAGCTGTATCAGCATCTAGATTCTCCAGTGTCAATAATTAAAGTTAGAGGGCACCTTCATAAACCGGATATTTACGGCAGAGCAGCATTTCCCAAGCCACTTGTCAGCTATACAGCACGACATGCAAACGTGCATCAGCCCCCAAACTCTAATCTTCCGTGGCACTAAAGTTCGGCCACGAGTTCAAGACTATAACCTCTCAGTTATTGAGGTCCACCATTCTTAATTCTTAGACAGAACTTAATAATAATGTGATAAATGGGAATTTTTTTCAGTGAGAGTCTTTATTAACGGTTCCCTATAAAGAAACATGAGGGCTATTGGCAACAGACCTCGAAATTTTGCACCAGGAGCAAGTCCTCCTCCTCCTTTCTAATGGGGCTGTGCATTAAAATTTTAATCTTTGCAGACCTAGTACATTCCAAAGGAGCTGGTATTTTTTTTAGCACAGCACCATATAGGCGATACCAATTACCGCAAATAATTTTGACACCCAGTTTCCTCCTCAGTGGGAGGCATCTAAGCTCTTGACGATGCGAACCTGTACTAGGATTTAATTTTGCCCAGAGCACAGACACCAAATAGACACTCTTGGATCTCTTACATGTCGTATAATCATACGACATGACCGCTGTCGATTTTCTGCATCATGAAAACCACCGACTTCGGCCGGAGTCGAGCCCACAACTTTGGGTGCAAAAGGTCAGCGACAAACCAGCCACGCCACCCCAACCGGGGTACCATGGGTAAGTAAAAGGATGACACTTGAGCTGACATCCCCTCTCCGTATTTCCACACCACAGCAACGGCAGGACTTTGAGCGTCGCCATATTTAACGAGCATTAGCCCCGCTACGCAGTGGGTTTTCAGTGGTACCTGGTTCGAACTCCTGATAAGCCAACCGTGAGTCCGTGGAATTTCCACGGTTTTCGACAGTGCCGATTTAAGCTCATTTTGGGTTCTGGGCGCAGAAAATCTACAGGCTCCCTTGGCACTGGAGGATCGAAATTTATAAACAGAAAATGTTGTTAAATCCAGTTTATCTGGGCCCCAGGTCCCTGGGCGCCGCCGCAAGCGCCCAATGGATAAGCCGACACTGGTTTCCGAGGACAGTAATTCTTATTTCTTGGAAGGAATTTGATAACAATGTAAAATTTGGAAATTCTAGTATTATTTTTTGAGGAAAAAAAACTTCTTTTAAAATATTTTACATCAAAATTAAGGATATGATAGTTAATATATTGTTTTTCTGTTTGCAATATTTCACTATGGATTTTTTTCACTTAAGATAATTCTTTATTTCAAGATCAGCCACTTTAAATTAAGTAATTTTTTTAAAAAAAAATTGCGTTTCGGGGAATGCTTTATTTTTTCCCCAAGCCATATCTAAGCTCCAGAATACTAAGTACTTATAATAAACAAAAACAAACAAAAAAATATGTGTGTGTGTGTGCGACAAAAATATCTTAAAAACATTTCTAACATATCCAACGCAGAAATTCTTTGAGAAGAATTCGGTACTAATGCCATTTTTATTACACTTGTCCTCAGCTCATAATACCTCTTTTTTTCACGCAGGACATGGAATAAGATTTTCGGATCATGACAATGAGTCACGAAAGAACAGCTTACTCTTCTAAATCCCTGGCAAGTTCGAGAAATACTGCATAAAAAATGGCTTTTTAAAAAACGATTTCGGAATAATACAAAATGATTCTATTCTTTCTTTGCATCTCTAAGGTTTCGCGGAATTCTAAATATCTTTGAACTCACCACAAAACCACGTGATCTATTTTTCTCGAACAATGGGACATGATTGTATTTGATAGATATGGAATGAACTCTCACATACAGTAGACATTACCGTCCAGAAAATGATTTTGTTCCCGAATGTAGGATTATCGTGCATGGGAGTAGCAATGAATCTTCGACACGATGGACCGCACGATAAAGACGGAGGCACACCATCATTTCCGTTGGTCGTTTTATCTGATAGCCGGAAACAGTGGGTATTGTGGAAGGGGAAATGTATGTTTCAGAGGTCGTTTGATTTCTTCAAATGTTTATGTGGTATTCGAAAATTGTTTATTTTTTTCTTCACTGATGATACATAAATTTAAAGGTAAATTAGGAATTATGTTTAAAAATATGGAAAAATAAATAATAAAGTCATAAATTTAACAAAATACCAATACAAATGTGTGAAAAATACATTGAGTATATCAATGAGAAATTAGGAAGAGTATTAGGGCCCCCTACAAAAAGTCAGGTTTTGCCTTTAATATTTTGTAAAATGTATAAATACGTATCTTGCTCCAGCGGTGGGTCCCCCCCCCCGTTTCCTCCAAAACGTGATTTTGTTTAAAAGCGCGTTTTGGAGGAGGCGTTTTTTTTTTTCCTTTCAAAAGCATTACTTAAAAATAGTTGTTATTAACTCTTCATCTGCAGCAATTTTTTTTCATGCAATATTTTTTTTTGAATGACTACATTGAAAATCAATGGATATACACAGATAAAATACTCAACTTTGAGAAATTTAATCCGTTAGAGCTAATTAATTAAATTGGTACTTAAAAGTACTATCAGTCCGCAAAGATCTAAAATATTCTCGTAAAGACCTAATGACTTTTTAACGCAGTTTAACTCTTAAAAATTCTAAATAACCAGAGAACACTAATATTTTTCAGCACAAAGTACTTATTGTGAATCGTGGAACCCCAGGACTCCATGGAGCACACTTTGAAGACCACTGTGTTCTAGAACAAGACTCGGACTTGAAATATTTTTTGAGATTCAAAACTGTTCCAAATGTTAGAAAACTTGAAGGTATTTGATACCATACACTTATTTATCATAAATGGTTCAAACGTTTGATAAAATCTGTGTAAACACGAAGAAAAAAATTTTTTTTTACTCTTTTACAGTTACATTAAAAAAAAACATTCGATATAATAGATATAATCTCAACACATTTATGCAGAAAGAATTGGATTTTCCCACAGTAGAAAGTGCCTAGCTTCCTCTGTGGTGGTGGTATCGGAATATGATATTAGTATTAGCACATCTCTTTTATTCGAAAAAGTTATTCGAATATTCTTATAATTCACGAAAACAGTTTTAAAATCCATCGCGCTTTATGTTCCGAAAGTTTTCATAATAAGAATTAGTTTCCTAAAACACCATCTTGAATGCATCTCAAAATTCAAGCACAAGAGAATTCTTTTAAAATTATAAGCAATAACTATACGAATCATAGGTGAGAACACTCTAAAATTAATACCTCCAGCACCTAACACGTCTGGTGAGCTCACGAACGTTAACGGAAAAGAATTCTTTATCCTGTATAATTTACTCTTTCTCGAACTTAACTCACTTCCCAGATTCTCATAACGATCGGAAATTCCTGGAACATGCCGTATAATTCTGTCTGCATCGTAATTCTATTTAGTTCCGTGCGAGTTGAATTCCCATCTTTTAAAAGCATGTTCCACCATTTTTCTTCTTTTTTATGTTTATAGAACGTTCTGAAGATGACGAGTGGGGACGGTTTGGGAAGATTACCCTTCTTTTCATAGAAAAAAGAAGCCTTCAAGAGTGGGGCCTCGTCAAGAGGGGTCTTTGGATAGTTGGGTCTTTCAACGAGACCGAATGTTTACAATACAATTGGGGGAACGGGGTCGAACCTCTTCACTATGTAGTGGGTGGTCATGGGAGCAAAAAAATGAAAATGAGTTTTAGCTGGATGGGTTTACTGGAAACGCTTTTCAACACGTAAATAATTCGCTAAGCTCTTAACTTGGTGGTGTGAAGGTTGTGGGACTTGGGTGAAGATGTTTTCTTCTCGGGTTTAAACAGCGTTGTTGAGTTGTTGGCATTGCAACTGATAGTGGGGTTTGTTGATGTATTTGGCTCAATATCTGCTGTTTAGTAAAAGTTATCGGGAATGTTTGTTAGACAAGTTATAGGTGGGTGGCCTTAAAATTCCTGTAAGAATGATAACAGTTTGTTAGAGCATGCTAGTCCGCTATTTTTAAATATTTGGCGCAAATTAGACATGACTTCTTATTTATTCAATTTCTATACTTTTCGCTTCTCTCTCTCTATATATTTATATTGTTCCAGTTTTCAATCATTAATAAAATACTTTTTATTCATTCAATCATGTTCAAATAATTTTTTTAAAACTTGTAGGAGATGACACTTGATGTTAATACAGTTATTTCAAATATTAATCCATTAATTACCAGTTAATTAATTGCATTGAATTTTTACCGGTTTTCGACGCCAACTTAGATTTGTCTCCATTATTGTAACAAAATAATGATAAAAGTAGGCGTCGAAAATCGGTTTTTCAGCCAAACTAGCCAAACCAGGTGTGCATTGTTACAACAATGCAGACAAATCATGCTTTTTTTTCAATTCCTACTATTAGTTCACTCTCTCATATTGTTCACATTTTCAATCGTTAATAAAATACTTTCTATTAATCGATTCAAAGTAGGTATTGACTTGATGTTTTCTTATATTACTTATTTTTTTTTATTAAAGTTTTACAACAAGTAGAGATTAAAAATTGTCCTCAGCTTGAGGAAGAACAGAAATGAAATTTCAATTGATTAGCAATGGAATCTTAACAATAAATAAAACAAATAATTAAATAAAAGTTTTCTTGAAAAAATGTCGGATACTTTATTATAATAATGATAATTTAAATTTATCTATTAAAAAATCTATCTTTTCATTATGGTGATCAAAATGTATAAATATCTGGAATCGCCTAAAGTATTTTTTATTTCTTTTAAGGTGCGTTCGGAACTGTATGCGATTTTGCAAAAGCGTATAAATGAATAAATTTTTAGAAAATCAGTGTAATCTAAAAAAGCATACAGTTAAAAGTATTTGAGAATATTAGTACTATAGAAGTTATTTAAAGGCAATTTTTGACAAATAATGAAGATAGAATTTGATATTTTCGAAACATTCTCCTCTTATGGAAAATACTTCTATAATATTAATATTCTGCCAATGTATAGCTCATATTTTTGTACAGAGCCTGAAATAGGATTTTTGAAAAATATTTTAGAAGTGAGTTTATTCATATTTTAATATATGAGATGAGAGAAAGCTTTATAAAAACCGCTGGTTGTTACTTCGATTGATAGTAAATAATGAGAATTTGTCTAAAATCCCAATCCAGGTTCTGTATAGAATCTGTGCTATAGGAAAAATATTATTATTATAGAAGTATTTTCTATAAAAGAGAGAATGTTTTGAAAATATGTCCTCATGAGAAAATATGTGCTCATGGTTCGGAACGCTGTCAGCAAGTAATGTGTTAAATAGGTTTCATCTAAATATTTTATTGTATTATTATAATGATCGTAATTATACTTTACTTCAAATGAATTTAAATATCTCATGCATAGGAATTGCCTTAAGAAGATATGTTGGGTATTATTTGAAAATTGTTGTATATGTGTGTGTGTGATCACTAAATTTCTTTGTGTGATTTGGCTTGTTACCTAAATATAAAATATGTATGAAATTATATGCATTCAGGTTTATTAAAATTATCTTATAAATTATTTGTTCTAATGTTATTTTTAAAAATGTTTTGAACATTGAAAGATAAAAGTTCTTGGCAACTTCAAAGCAAGACTTTAAAAAAGTTGCATGTATAACTTTCTAATTTATCTTTATTATGTTATATAATGTAATTCTTAAAATGTATCTTTTAATAATTCAAATACAAAGAATGAAAAATATTCTTTAAAGAACTGGAAAGTTAACTTTGAAAGTTGCTTGAAAGTCTTATTAGTAATTGTACTAAGCTGTTATCTTTTAATAAGTAATTAAATTTAAATGTTCAAAAACATGGAAGGCTTTTTAATTGTTCTTTTTATTAATTATGTTTAAATTTTTCCTGTTGTAAGGAAAATAATTAATGAGCATCAAAATTTTTAAAACCATTACTTTAATTTCTCTAAAAATGAAGATTAATCAAAACTCAACGAGCAGCAAAATTTGCATAACATCAGAAAAATACATTTTCCTTTACTCATTGTTTTTTCTTAAATGCTTTAGTGAATAATTAATCGCAAAAATATTTATTCTTCATTAGATGAATTTAGTAAAAGCTTTGAAATAATAATTTCAAAGAGTTAATATATAATTTTTTTTGGGGGGGGGGAGTGGTGTTTTAAAGCAAGTCAATTAAATTACTTAACTTCTCGAAATTTTTTGAGAAAAAAGTTTCTTGTGACAAGAAGAATTATTAATTTATCACATTAAAGGTTTTTCCGTCACGTGATTCAAAATTTAATTTCGAAAGCTTTTGTTTTAACAGTTGTTAGAAATTCTATTTTAATTAAGTTGGATGTGTGTGAAATTATGTGTTCTTGTTTATTTTACACATTAACAATATTAATATGATGTAAATTTGGTCTTGATTACTCAAGCGGCTGAACTGAATGTTTATTAACAATGCACTTAAGGCAACACGAGAGCTATTGGCGAAAGACTTATTAATTTCGAACCAAGGTCAAGTGGTGAGGATGCCACGTGAGCTGGCACTCCACTCTCCTAACATTCACATAATGCCAACATGAGAATTCTGAGTCACGAAGGATTTCACGAACCCCATTATCCTCTACACCAAAGATTCCCAAGATTCCTTGTCTTATAGACCCCTTGCTATGTCTTTCGGTTTTGGATAGACCCCTCCTTACTTACTATTGACTTTTTACAAATTTATTAGCTTAAATGTCTTTTTGACAGCTGTTATATATATACTTTCTTTAAAAGATTAAAGGTTTTAACTGTAGTGGAGTACAGTATTTAAAACTTTAAAAAACATGTTAGTTAATTAAATTAAATTAAATTAATTCAAAAAATAATTGAGATGCAAACAAACGCTTTCAATGGGAGGGATGAATCTGCAGCTTCAATAACAAATTTTCAACATTTGGCATCTCAATCTCGTGTTAGGTTTAACCCTAAATCTCCTCGGTCAGTAGTGTATAGTCTTTTTTTTTGGGGGGGGAAGGGTCTTCTTAAAAGAAAAAGCAATTAGAAACCTTCTCATGTTATTCCATAATTCGTGATAAATAACAAGAATGTCTTTGTCTTTTTGAAGTCCTAATTTCTGACACCCAGTGGCACACACAAGGGGGGGGGGAGGTCCTCGGGTCCGTACCCTCCCTCCCAAAGCTCTTGACTTTTTTCTGGATTGACTCAAATCCGATGTGTATAGTACGTAAAAAAATTATTTTATTATTAAAAATAATTATTAATTATTAAAAATTAATTATAAAAGTGATTATTAATAACTTTTTTATTAATTGATGCTAATTATTTATTCAATAATTAATTTTTTACTGTTTTTTGTTCCCGAAAAATGACAAACTCAAAAGAATATGTTGGGCGGCGTTTTAGAGCATGATACGAGAATTGTGGACTTTCGACCCTGGACCCCCCCCCCCCCCACAAAAAATTCCTGTGTGCGCTATTGCTGACACCCCTTTCTAAGTTTTATTTTAAAATCTTCTTTAGGTACCCGCTCCGATCAGTTCTTCTAATAATATAAAATTTGTTGTCGTTTTTTCAATTAGACCTTAAGAATTATTTGCCTAGTGTGATTACTACACTGAAAGCACTTTGAAAGGTAGCTTCACAATTTGAATAGGGGGCATTTAAATGTTGAACATGGTTTAAAATATCATTTTCCTGGCGGATTGAATGTGACAAATTAAGAAACTGGCAAAATTTGCGATGTACAATTTCATACTTTTCTTTAGCTTAATTCTGGCAAGAAACGTTGAAAAGATGGTCCTTGTTTTAACAAAAATTTCTGCTGTAACTTTGTAGCTGGAAATTAACCTCATTAAATTTAGTAAATAAATCTGTTTAATAAGTAAAACCTGGTTTCCACTTGATTTTCTTTTAGAATTAAAGTCACGATCTGGTTTAAGGAGAGTTTATCGTAGACTCCCATTTATACATCGTGAACCTCCAAATTATTTTTTCACTGAAGTGGACCTCTTGCAGGTCGTTATAGACCCATGGGGGTCGATATAGACCACTTTAGGAACACGCTTTACACGGTGGATCTTCAGTGGCATAAAGTCTACAGTCCACGACTCGACAACGCCGGTTAAGAGTCCATGACAATGACCCATATACTCCATGATCACCTTAAAAGATTGAAGCAATATAGTCAATGAACTGAAAGTTAGCATGCGTATTGATTCAAACATTCACTTTCCTTTCCTTCACAACTTAACAAACTCGCTGCGTAAAGGGTGGCTTGGTAGGGAAGTTTGGAGAGTGGGATGCCAGCTCGGGTTTTATCCTCATCTCTTGTCCGAGATTTAAAATCTCGAGGTCCGTGACCAAAAGTCCTCGTGCAGTATTGTACTTTCACACTTTTCGACTTCAACCCAACATTGCGCTGTGACAACTTCATAGAATATTATAAGTCATACAAAATAAAAAGGGAATAAAATCCCCTTTTTCATATAATTTAATGTTTCTATTTTTACTCCATTTACTTTAGTTGAATAATAATAAACAATCTTGATTTTTTTTTCAATTTCTACTATTAACTCACTCTCTCTCTATATTTATTTATATATATATTTATCTTGTTCAAATTTGCAATCTTTAATAAAATACTTTCTATTCATCCTATCAAGTTCAACTATTTTTTTGAACTTGTAGTGAACGGCACTTGATATTAATAAAGTTTTTTCAATTATTAATTACCGGTTATAAATAATTAAATTAAATTAATTACCAGTTTTCGATGCCAGCTTAGATTCGTCTCCATTGTTATAACAATGTAACTGTTAAAAGAATGACAAAAGTTGGCATCGAAAACCGGTTTTTCAGCCAAACTAGCCATTATTACAACAATGCAGAAAAATCATGCTCTTTTTTCAATTCCTGTACTATTAGTTCACACTCTCTCCCTATATATATATATCGTTCACATTTTCAATCGTTAATAAAATACTTTCTATTCATCCATTCAAAGTAGAAATTGACTTAAAAAGAATTTTTTTATGTTACTTGTTTCTTTTTAAATGCTCTTAATTGGTCATACTATTTAATATATCAAAAGAGACATTTCCCCCAAAACACATGAATTCAATTGTATGTATCTGATACATAACATTTTAAATCAATTTTATGTGTTTTATATGGATTAGGAAACCTTAAACTAATAATTTAATATGCCTATTTTCAATTGATGCTAAATGTACCTACGGTTAAGATAAATTCCTTACATATTAAATAACCTGATATGTGATAAAATAACAAAATCTGAAGGGAAAACTTATAATGAAAAAATCTGGCAAAATAGAGGATACTCCCCTTAAAGTTCATTCCTTGGTGTAAAATAGACTTAATTGTTTGATTACAACAGTTAAAGCTTTTGATAGATCAGTACTATGCGTTGCTGTTGTCCAATTATATAGCCAATAAGCAAATTTAAAAAAATACTTCCTTTTTCTTTCATTTAGAATAATGAAGAATAAATAGCATTATAAAATCAAGTTTGTATATGAGGTTCTATATGTATTTTCTGTACAGTTAGCGTAAGCTGAAAAAAATGTTTCTTAATTTCTTTATAAGTATACATCTTTTTATCGGCCAAGTAATCATATCATGTGAAATACTAATATATATTCCGTAAAATTCGGAGTACAACGCGCTCTTTTAACACAAAAAATAAAATCGAAATTTAAGGGTGTACGCTATACTCGGGGCATAAAAATGAGATTTAAAGTTTAAAAAAAGTGAGCTTGGAAGAAAATTAGAATTCTACATGAATCGAAATACTGTTTATTTAAAAAAAAAAAAATGATATTCCTTATGAATTGAAAGGTTTGTAGCTCTAGAAGTATACCACTTTTCCCTAAAACTTAGAATTATACCTCGAATAAATGACTTCAAAACATAAGAGCATTGTGCACATACTATTCAGGTTTCTTCGTTAAAAATGGGATGAGCGCGTTACATGACGAATATACCTAAAAAAAATGAAAAATTGCAGCTTGAAAGTATAGGTGCTCATTATACGGCGGTGCGCGTTATACGCCGGATTTTACGGTAATTAAAAATTTTTAATTTGTTTTACTGAATAAAGAATAAAAAAGACAAACTGTTGTATTAGAAATTATTTGGAGAAATAAAGGCTTAACACTTAAAATTTTTATTTAAATTAAAAAAAAAATTTGTTGTTGTTTTTACAAATATTGAGAATAGGAAAATAAATTTATCTCTAATAAATGAGAATATATAAAAGATCTAGATGGTCCTTTCAAAGCCACGACAACCTACGTCTTCTTATTGATATTATGTAAAGATGTGCATGAGTTCCCAATGTACGTCATCCACTGGATATCAACCCATGATCCTACAGCAGTAGCACACACATGAGTTTTTCAAAGGGATGGGGGGGGGGTCCAGGGTCAAAAGTCCACCATTCTTGTATCAGGCTTCAATACGCCACCCAACATATTCTTTTGATTTTATCAATTTTCGGGAACAAAAAAAACAGTAAAAAATTATTGGATGGTAATTATTATTAGTTAATATAAAATTAATTATTAAAAACAAATACTTAATTAAATTTTACGTACAATATACATAGGATAATAATCAATCAAGAAAAAAATCAAGGGCTTCGGGGATTGGGACCCAAGCCCCCCGTCTTGTGTGTGCCACTGTCCTACAGTTGTGAACAACATGTCTTTACCGATCAAGCTATCCCGATAGAAATTTACAAAGAGTATTTTGAGTGAAAATTTAATCTTACTAAATATTAAGTACAACAACGGATAAATAAATTTTAAACATATATCCTCCATACTAAGGATATCTTGAGCCTGTTCTATAAAAGTAGTTTACGTCTCAAAATTGCACACCTTTCGAATGAGAGATTAATACACTCCACTGATCCACTGGGAACCCCCAAAACTTTACTCCAGCCTTTATCAAAGTCCTTTCTATGTACCCAACCCTCCAGAGACCAATCTATATCCCAGTCAATTCCTTTCTCTTCTAGGATTGGACAGCTTGAATGGTCCGATTAAGAGTAAAGTCAAACAGAGAAGAATTCCATGGTGCTGCGTTCCATGAACAACGTTCTGAGGGGGAGGAGGAGCAAAGATGGTCAGTCGAAGAATGTCGCATCCCGTATTCCGAAATTCACCTTTGACCCAGAAAGATGCTACGACTCGAGGCGTAACCATGGTGATCGCAATGGTGCCCATCTACGAACGAACTACGAAGAAGATAAACTTTATGGATATCGCAGGATTCCCACTCCCATGCCAAGGATGACGCCACCTGGTGGCGATGCTAGCAGGTAAGAATTAACATACTATGTTGCTTGTTAAAATGTCTATCGTTGTGTCTGGTTTATGAAGACGCCAACGAGGAACTCTTGCCAATTATTAATTCAATTTAGGAAGCTGTATGTAGCTTTTAATACACATTGAGGTGGATCGAAACATTTTTTTCCAAAATTTGATGACTTTCACGGAACAGATGTTTTCTGGTATGTAGATAAAGAGAAAGTTAAAATAAATCAATTTTTATGTTGAGGGGAATGAAATTTGGGTATTTGAGCTTCTTTATGGTAAATAGTTAAATAAACTTTTATTAAAGAAAAACAGGCATTTCAATACTTTTTAACATTTATTGCTATCAGAGGACCCCAGTGGGGTAACGTACACCCGCAACCCCCACATGGCGAGGGGGGCAGGGCTCTAGGTAGCCTTAACGCCTTGTGCGACTTGGGGCCCAAAACTTGACTTTGCAGGGGGGGGGGGAGCTCTAATATTCCCCGTTACGCCATTGGAGGACACCTACTAAATATTTGCAAGAAATAAACTTCAGGTACATTCAACAGCTTCTTTAGTATTAAATTTTTTAAAAACCTACTGTTGGAATATAAGGAAAGAAGCTGGGATTGGACTGATTTGACGTTGAAGGGAAACGATCTGGGGTTTGAAATGTTATAATGTACATTGCACAATTGACTAGTGCTCAGTGTGTTCTTAAAATATCATACTTTTTAATTATTTATTTACAGAAAAATAGTTTTGAGTCTAAAATCATGTAACTAAAATTAAGTTTTTTCTCATTCTTTTGAAAATTCCACCCCTCTGTGGCAATATTAAATTTTGTTAATCATTGTTTTTGAATTATCCTAATCCCCATATTTTAGAACATCTTTTTCGCAAAGGTAGATTCCAAACAATAATGATTTTTTCTCTCCATACAACGGCAATCACATTAATCTAATAATGAAACGTATTTTTCATTTTATAAATTTCTATATGCATCTGTAAATAAGTAGTAAATTCCTTGGGATTAAGGTGTCCGAATACGCTGAAATGCCCGATTGCGATGTAACACACATTTTTTTTATTTTATCGAATAGAGGAAATAGTTTTACAAAACATATATTTTTTTTGTTTCTACGTTACATAGAGGCCGAGCTACAATAAATTACATAAAATTAGAAAAACTGGTAATGGGCTTTTAATCTACTAGAAGTGGGTACTTAAATTGTTTAAAATCTATCATGGTGAGCTTGATAATTCAAAATATTATAAATGTATGACTGTGATTTTTTTGATTCTGATATTTATATTATTTTCAAGGGAATGTACCAAAATAATTCTTACTACATGAATAACTTTTGAGTTAAGGACTATTATTTCACAAATAGCCTCATAAATATACTTATAATATTTCTTATATTATTTACTCAATCAGTTCTAAAATTTTTAGCTTTTAATAAAACATAAACATTTTAGAGTGTTCCCCAGGTAAATGAACGCAATGGTTTATTTTAGTAACACTTTTATTAATAACACACACCAGTTTATAATTTTCTCTCTAATTACTTTAAACAATTTTTAAGAAATCGTTAAATTTTCATATTATTGTGATTATTGTAAAATTTAGAAAATTTATTTTTTTATACTAAGTTTTACTAATATTTATTGGTTAAGTACTAATATTGGTTAAGAACTAATATTTATTGGTATTGATCCCATAACAAGTACTAATAATGTTTTTGTATGCTGTTTTCAAAACAGCTCTCTGAACGTGTTCAGATATCTCTTAAGTATCTTGTATTCCGGCGTACTACTCGCACCTATACTTTCAAATTCCAATTTTTAATTTTTAGGTATATTTGCTGTGTTTAGTGTACACCCTTTTTCCTCCAAGAGACCTGAAATATATATGTGCAGTATTCTTATTTTTTTGAAGTATTATACCAGGCTTTTGAACAATGGTATACTTCTAGAACTAAATCCCTGTAAAGAGTGTTAAAAAGTATCTGAATGTTGGAATACATCGAATAAATAGCTTAAAAACGTAAGAGCATTGCTTACGTACATTTCAGGTTTTTTCATAAAGGGGGGGGGGGCGTAGTACGGCAAATATATATAAAAATAAAAAAATACAGCTCAAAAGGAAAGGTACGCGCTATACGCCGAATTTTACGGTACATTAGTGGGCCAACGGCGTCATACTAATCTAGAAATAGTGTGTGAGTGGACAACAAAAGCATGGAATTAAATTAAATCTGACATAATTCAAAAGTCTCATTTAAAAATGTGGAATATAGAACAATCTAGATTGAGCGGAAGAATATTATTTATTGATGGATCAGATTAAAATGGTAAAGTGAAGATGTTCCTGAAGGGGTACAGTGGAAGACGTACATGATGAACTTTTCATTTGACTCAATAAGAAAATTTACTTAAGTATGTCCTCTCCTTTAAAAATATATAGTATTTACTTACATGTAGGAATTTAATTTTTCAATCATTATCTTTCCTTTATTTATAAAGCTATCATTTTTGTATCCGGCTTAAAACGCGCACTCGCAAATTTCTATCTTATTTTCTGTGTTCACAGTGCGCGTTATACGCCGGATTATACGGCACTTGTTGCTTCACGAAATTCCTCTTTGTACTGATACATTTGTTTTTGATTCTGATAATTAACGTAAAATGTCTAACTTGACGATAATCTACAAGTTTCATGATTGAGCATAAATTCTTATCTTAACGTTAGCTCAAACATAAACTTCTATTGAATAATAAAAAAAATTCCAAGAACTCTGCATTCATTACCCAATGTGGCTATCTTACTTAATAGCTTTCTCAACGTAAATATTTTACCCAGAATGCAATTTATTGCGTCAAAACAAGAGTAATATTTAAAACTATAATGAACCCATTAAACCTTATTAGATCTCAAGTGTAGTCAACGATCTATTTTTTCTTCTTTTTGGATTATAATAACGCCGACTCCATTTTATTAGTGTCCCTTTCCTGGAATATTATGAATGAAATGGATTTTCGATAATATCCCATTCATCTTCTAGAGTTGTTAGCTAGCCGACGCTCCACTTCAAAATAAACTGTCGATGACGTGTTGATATCATTGACTGCGTATATCTGTCACCGTCCGCAGTGAATATTCGTGACTAAGTTGGTTCCACTATGTTCGCTGATCTGTTTGTTTTTTAGTTCCGATAATACGCGCCGACGTAAACTTGCTGATAAATTTGAAGTATTTTAGCAAAGTGGCTGTGATATATTTGGGAAGATTGGTTGGGGATATTTGATTGCAAGTGGTACGTGAATATAATGATTATTAGATTTCATGCTGGAGAATTATTTGTCAGCTGAAAAGAATCAGAGTGATAATTAAAGATAATCGCTGTAACTATTAGCACATTCAACTAGTTATTCTATTTTACTGGCATGCGTTCCCTTACCCTTCCCTTGGGGATACTTTAAATATTAATTCGCACCTTTTTAATTAGTAATTGAATTGACTGAAAGCATAATTCAATTTTTTGCTCTCTTTCCATAATATCTTGGGATATCTTTTAAATGTCTTAAATTCCGCGTTTTATATTCAATTAAAATTTTTTGATGAATTGTTCATTGTAATATATTTTTCCATTGAACGGCATATTAAAGACGATCTAATAATTAGGAAAACGTAGAAAATATTTTCAGTAGTAAATTCCTTTGGCTAAAGTAAAAAACTAACAATGAGCTATTGCAGGAATGACAATCTTCATTTATTTAAAAATTCTGATTTGGCAATTAACAGTTATCACACATTGAATAAATTAATTCATTCTTATTTCCTTGTTAAAATCTTCTGCAGAATATCCAATATTTTTTAGTTCTTTTTCATATATATATGTGTGTGTGTCAGGCCCCAGGTCTGCTGGTAAATGAAGGAAGACGTCATCTTTAAAATATCTGTGCTTTATTATTCTTCAAGCATAGCTACTCCGACATGGCTGCCATTTGGAGTTGGATGGAACAAAAGACAACATACAGCGAGGAGTCACCAGTCTCTCATCTCGATTATGCTCTATATATGCCAGAGCTCGCCCTACCTTTAAATAGTCCTATTTATCCTACGTGGTATAGTCAAGAGAGTTCGCTCTATTTTTAATTATTATTCAATTAATTTTTGAGTTAAATTTTCCAGACCTGACATAAAAAGGAATGACATTCTGTCATTCCGGTTACAAAAAGTTTAAACAAGTATGCACATATTCATTTGACGTATATTTGTCTCTCGCTTTTCATTATTGAATATAACCATACTGACACAGAAAATGAACTAAAATGATGATTTATGTTAGTATTATATGAGATAAGATCATGTACTCTAGGATTAATGAGGAAATATTCGAGATACGTGCCACATAAGCTGAGAAGAATTGGAATGATATATAATCATATGCACAACTCTACTTGTACGTAACGAAATCTAACCCTTCTTAGGCCGAATGATAACTGAGGGTGAAAAGTGAAAAACTTACGTAAAGATCACAAGGAAAAAAGGATATCGGGAATCTGGAAAACCTGCCCCTTCCTCCTCTAAACCGAAGTTCAGCTCGAGTAAGAAAATGAAATGTATAGGGTGGGATATATTCGAGGACCAATATATTTTGAGCTGTTGAAACCGAACGAAAAGCTAAATTTAGAGAGGTATTGTCAACAATTGGATAATTTAAAAATAGCACTTCAATGAGAGGCCAGTGATGTGTTCAATAGAAAGGACATCTTACTACTCCATGAGAATGCCAGGCTGCATGCTGCTTTGGGGAATCGTCAGAAACTCGCAGAGCTAGACTGGGAAATTCTGTCACAACCACCATACTTCCTGTATCTAAAATCCCTGGGTTTATAAATTTTTTTCTGTTCTTACAAAATTGTTTGAAGGGGAAAAAAATTCAAAATCGAAGAAAATATCAGACAATGCTAGCTCAGTTTTTTGCCTCTAGGGTTGGGCATTTTTTAAAAATCGGACATACAAATTGCCACTTCACGATGGAAAGAAGTTATAAATAATGATGCAATCATGTTATTCAAAAAAATTTTTTCGTGATATGAAAAATTTATTTTGTTTTAATTCTAAAAACGTACCGAACTTTCCGGTAGACCTAAAATAGACAATTAGAAATTTCAGAAATTTTTTATTAGTGAAAGGGGGGGGGGATGCAATTCTAAATCAATAATAATTTGGCTTATACCACAATTACATAACGTGCGAATGGTAAAACAACAATTATAAAATCTGTCGCTTTTTGCAACTCTCTCTTAATGAGTTTTAGATTTAAAACTCAGATAAAACGCTACAGTATTTAAATTCATTATGTACTGTAAAAGTTTTAGAGCTATGTTTTTATTGATAACTAGCAAAGGAAGAATTTTAAGTTCTATGAATGATAAAAATCCCTCTCGAAACTGGTATGAAGAGGAATAGTGGCGCACACAAGAGAGGTGTCCTGGGGGCCCCCCTTGAGATAAGACCTTGAGTTTTTTTCGATTGATGATAATCCTATATATATATGTATATATATATAGTAACATAAAATGAAAGAAGTACATGATAATAAAATTGATAATACAAAATTATATCACTAACAAAGCTAGAAGATTTAAACCAGATTTCAAGAAACTCAACTTTAAAAATGATGGAAAAGTCTATTGTAGAAGAATTAACTAAGCGTATGCATAACATGGAACAGAATTAGAACTTTAAAATGTAAGAAGCCAAAAGAGTCAATAGATTAAAATGAAGATCTGTTATGATTTCTAAAGCTGTTGCTGAATTAGGACCAGCAAAATTAGGGTTAAATATATTTTATGGATCCTACCTTCCCCTGTTCAGCAGAAATTTTATACATAACAGGAAAACATACCAATATTGAAAAGTTAGGCCTAAAACCAACCACGTGTAATTTGCAACCAAAAGAAAAATAAAATAAAAATAATAGAAAATATGAAAGGAAATGAATCCTAACAAAATACAAATAAAAATAATTTTGAAAAGGAATAATGAAGCAAAAACTTGCATGAAAAAATGCAAATAACCAGAGAGTGGGAAAGAAAAAATGCAAATAGCCGGAGAGCGGGAAAAACTGTACGTACGAGAGCAATCACGCTAAATGACCGTAAAAAATGACGTGTTAAGTTGGTAAAACCAGATGCAAAAATTAGTGGCGCCACCTGGATAGTTTTTTTTTTTTTGTAATTAAACAAAGCAAACAATAACAAATAGAAAATAATAAAAAACAGAAGGAGAAAAAAACAAAGAATAATACTTAAACTTTGAAAAGGAGAATTAGAGAGATAATTTAGAAATATATTTAAAAATGAAGTTACTTGGATAGTTGTATTCCAAGCAATTATTGCAGAATAGCTTAAAATTATTTTGCTTAACATCATTATCTGTGACTAAATCGTTATTTCTTTTTATAAAATTTAAGATGATATTTCTAAAAATAGATAGAGAGATGTAGGTTACTTTCCCAAAAAGGCATTTTAATAATGTTAAAATCAAAAGAGTATCTTTTATCAAAAATATTACTAATTAGTATATTATTCTTAACAATTAATTGTAGGTCTAAAAAGTTTGCAGAGTCATTATTATAATTGGTTTTTTATAATTTCAGATATTGGGGATAATATTTAAAACTAGGAACAAAATTTACTATATTACTAAAGATGATTAAGTCATCTATGTATCTA
Source organism: Trichonephila clavata (assembly GCA_019973975.1). Classification (NCBI taxonomy): domain Eukaryota; kingdom Metazoa; phylum Arthropoda; class Arachnida; order Araneae; family Nephilidae; genus Trichonephila; species Trichonephila clavata. Next base: position 6,479 of record BMAO01005986.1, on the reverse strand, counting down.
AAAAAGTAACAAGAATCGAAACTAATGTTACCATATTCATAAAAGTGCAGATAAATATTGGCTAAACAGTTACTAGCAGGCCCACCTTGTGGAAGACCTTTAATTTGCTGATAATAAGAGTTATTGTGAAAAATATAATTTTCATATAGTACTAGATGAATAATAGAAAGATATTTATCATACTTAATTAGTTTATTCAAAGAATATTTGTTATAGGCTATTTTGAGAATTTTAACCATGTCCCCAATATCTATGGAATTAAATAAATCTTCAAAGTCATAGGTGTGAATAGAAATAATTTTTTTTATCTTGCATGTACTTAATGATATCCAAGCTATTCTTAACTATAATCGAATTATCAATACTGTCTAATGTGGATTGAATAATCTTTTGTAGCTTTCTACCCGGAAGTGTAATATAAGTTTTAAAGCCATTTGTTATAGTCCTAAATTTAATAGGATTTTTATGAAATTTTGGAGTTAAGAAAATATGAGAGAATTTAATATCCGAAATGCGTAAATCTAATTTTTTTATAAAAAGCAGAAATTCGATTAATAATTTCTCTATTGCTAGAATTAGATTTTTTAAAAGCATTATTATTATGAAAATGTCTATTAAGCATATCAGCATACAACCATTTGCAAATAATTGCATAATTACCCGGAACTTTATCAACATAAACAATAATGAAATTCTTTTGTAGTTCTACAATATGATGCTTAAGATTTTTGTAAATTAATCCTCAATCAGTTTTATAGTTATTTTTCAGTAACTCTTTTAAAACATTGCATTTAAATTCATTAAAAGCTTCAATAGGAAAAGTGTATTTAATTGCTAATTTAGTAATAAAGTTACAAATATCCTTACAAAATCGACATAATCAGAAGAATCAATTGGTGTGGTCTTGAGGCATAATACGAGTTGGGGGACTTTCGACCATGGTCTACCCCCTTGAAAATTTTTTGTTTGCGCTACTGAAGAGGAAGCCTAACTTGAATATTTTTGGTTAAAGGACACCTTAAGGATTATGTTTTTAACTCTTCTTTATTACAAGTGAAATAGCAACTAATGAAATTTTTTACGACATGTATATATTAATAAATTTCATGACTTCTCAAACATTGTCGTACATCGAAACATCTCTCCACTTTCATTGGCTAACATTTCGTAGAGCACTCATACTTGCCAAAACACCGACCTTTCTCCAAATCAGAAAGCTTACTTAGTAACGATCGTTACCACATACTGCCTCAATTCACGAAGCAATGATTCATTAGGGCCCTTACCAAACGGAGGAATGTCGTCTCTGCGGGAGAATGAATATCATTATTAGAGGGTGATGACGGCAGGACCTTCGTGGTAAAAGGGGGATGACACGAGCGGGGTTGTCGTTTTTGATGGAATCGGAAACTCTGGCTGTTCCTTTGATGGATGTTCGTTGATGGGGGGTGGCCCTATCACGGAAGACGGTTCGTTGCTGCTGGAAAGGAATTCTGCGATAGGAAAGGGATGGGAAGTGTTGCTCATGAGCGGTGGCACACAACTGCATTCGTGTTTAATTGGTCCGCAGAGGTAATGAGTGAAGTTGGGGGTAGCCTTGAGATAACGTTTAACATTCCAATGGTTAACGAGAGACTGTTGTAAATTATAAAACTTCCTGCAATTCAAATGAAGATATCATAATTGAAAACTACATAAATCAAAGAGCAAAAAAGATAATTGCTGGTATTAAATCGAATGACTTTTTTCTTAAATAAAATCCAAATAGTGTTTAAGATTATCATGTTCAAAAACGCTGTTATTTTAATGCAGTTATTCTCGGTCCCTCGTTTTGTGTGTGTGTGTTATAGGATGTATATCGTCTTTACATGCAAGACAATTTCTGGTTTAACGAATTATATACAGTTCGCACTCACATGAACTTAATATTCCTAAATTGTTAAGTAATTCTATCCATTTGAAGTCGAGGATTATTTTCATTTTACAATTCACACTGAGAATCTTGCGAGTTCACTTCGTTAAATTAAATAATTGTTTTAGTTTTTAGAAAGACGTGAGAAAAGCAAGCGTTTCTAAGAATTCTGGAACAACGTTATTAAATATTTAATTCCAGGCACCATTTGCAATGAATTATTATAATGAATTATCATAATTACGAAGAAAAATACTTTGGAATTTGAATAATTTTTACTATTGTATATTCTCATTACACTGAAATATCATTAAAAATCAAGTTTTTCGTGATAATTATTACATATTATTAACTTTAAATCGAGTAATTTTAAATAAATATTGACTTGCTCTTTTATTTACATACTGTAGTTTTATTAGAAGGAATCAAATTATAAAGCTGGCTATAAAAAGTATTCAACGTTTTATCAATATTCTTAATATATATGTTATTGTTATGTTTATGTTGGTTCGTTTGCTAGTAGTGACAAAAACTAACAAATAAAACAGTTTGTTTTAACAGTAACAAGGAAAAGAGGTACTACACAAGTACTATACTATAACATTTTAGTGCACGTTGTTACCAAAATGGTTAAAGTTCGTTTTCAGTATTTTTTTCTCGTCGTATCCGTTCTCCATCTCGGCTGGGTCTCTGTATGGAGATCGCCAATCGCCTCCCTGCGAAGCGAGCTGAGTCATGTATCAAGGCGCATGCAATGGCGCCCTGCCAGAGCCCTTCACACACACACACACACACACACACACACACACACACACACACACACACACACACACACACACACACACACACACACACACACACACACACACACACACACACACACACACACACACACACACACACACACACACAAGTCAATAATTTAGGAAACAACAGAAAGTCAAAAGTAGCCATATATCTTAATAGAAGAGAGCTGTGAGACTGAAAATCCACGTTTCGCCAAGAAGCCGAAGTTTTTTTTGTTCTGCGGACAACACAGCTTGTGCACATATTTCGCAACCACTTTGCTCGTATTGAAATTCTTATGTGAAATTACACATGTAAAACCTTTACTGATCTGAACCTTTTTGAAATTTTTTTGTATAATAAAACAATTATACCATCCACACAAGCGTGCTTCTCACCCTATTAACAACAGCTATATTCCGATAGAATCGAGGTCTCCCAGAATGCTGGCCACTCTCCACGGATGTACAGCCATGGGCGTCTTAACACTTTTTGAGGGTCTGGGCCCCTACGCAAATTTAGACCCTGAGCCCCTACTCAAATGTAGGGCCCATCCAAGATTCTTAAAGGTAGACAGCACATAGCACACGTTGTTAAATACTTTTACAAACAGTAACCTGAAACAAATTAATATGTATTTCTTACAATTGCATAAACCAACTCAACCAACTGCTGCCTTTTGACTGAACGAGTAATGATGGTCTTTGGTGGTAAGCCTATTCCTGTACTTGGACGATGGCTAATGCATTCTTGCTACTGTTACCAGTCGAGATATAGTCCGAAATTCCTAGTTTTTCGGATAATACACCAGGAAATAACATTTGATCGTAACAATTATTCGAAGGTTGTGTCGTGAACGAGACAAGGCTTCCATCGAAGCCGAGACCCTGGGTCCAGTTGGCTCGTGCCTTGAGACGTCTCTGTGTACAGCTATTTTTGAATCAGTTGCAGTGGCGTAACGAACACCCTTGCATTGTTGGGGGCCCAGGATTCGAAGGGGCCCAATACCTGACTGACACCAATTACGAATACTTTGTAAGATGCCGTTGGAGCCCAAAATCTGACTTTGCAGGGGGTCCCTAATATTCTATGTTACGGTACTGATCGGTTGAACCACTTCTTCATTTGCGGTACTCCACAGCATCGTTTTCAAACACCTGCTAAAGCTTATGTATTGTTTTCCTTTGAGGGTTTCTAAAATTTTGATGAGATTTCATGCAGTATCTCCTTTGAACATGCTAACACTTATCTTGGAAGAAATTTTTTTTTTTTTTTTAAAATCCAAGTAGTCCGTCCTCCACTTGCTGGCCAGCTGATAGCGACTGGTACGCTCGAACGAGGAGAAAAAATTCAAGCATATGCTTGAAAATGTCTGCTTTAATTATGCAAAATGATGCCACCTTAGCATCACTACTATACTCATGAAGGTTGGATATTTTTTGCATATACTTCATATATATTGTGTGCCTAAATTTTCTTTTTACGGTACTTGGTTCTTGATATAATTAAATGATATCTTTACTATGTTACTTAATGCTTATACCGCATTCAACGAATATGCAAGAAGAAAATGTCTATGAGAGATTTAATCCTCTTGTAAGACCTTCGTGTTATTTGAAAAAAGGTCAATGGATCTAAAATAAAAACTTTAATTCTCTCTCAATATATGCCCTCTTTCTTATTCTGATTTAAAATTTAATAGCGATGTAAATTCATGAAGCTTGATTTTATTTGGATAAACTTTAAATCATTTCTGGATTTCGTAGGAAACTTACTTGCAATAGAAGGCAGGTTACAAATTAAAAAAGTTAATTTCACATATTATTAGCTGAAAAGTAAGGGGAAAAGTCCCAAATGGAGATAAGTAAATTAGTTAATTAGAAAAAGGTATAGTATATGATATGTAACAGATGTTTTCGTAAAGCTAGATATTGCATAGTCGAAATTCATTGAACGCCAAGTCATATCGTCATAACGGATTTTAATCGTTAGAAAGTTGTACAATTAAAGTTATTGTATCTTAATTTTAGATAACGTTTCAAAACGTGTTACGTGTCAAAACTAGGGAAACAATATGTTTTCTTCAACAATTTATTAATTTGCAAAAATTTGAGGTAATTATCATTAGATCACCGGAAAATTAGAATAGAAAGAAGACAATGAGAAACCATGCTTGCAAAATGTAATTACTAAAATTAAGAATGAACCTCATAAACAGAATCAAAATATAAACACCTGCGTGCATGCACATACACACGTAAAAACAAAGGAAATAAAGCTCATCGAATAATAATTTTATAAATAAATCTTATTTTAAAGTAATATTCTTATTAAATTCAGCAAAAATAAGAGCTTACAAGAATTTTAAAGGGAAAAAAGCCCTTATGTACGATCCAAAATTTATTTAACTCTTGTAAAGGTCTGAATTAAAATGAATCCATTTACTTAAAACAGCAAGACAGCATGAAATTAAGATTTTTATTGTTATATATATTTATTTCATTTTTAAAGAACATAAAAAAACATTCCATTTGCCATTAAAATACTTTATCATTATCTATTACATTAAAAAACATGCTTTTAGAACAAATGCAATTATTACTGTATCATTACAATAGTAGACTATGAATCCACATAATAATGGGTTATCTTTTTTCGATTCTCACATTAGACTGAAAATTATAACATTAGTTATTTTTATTAACCATCACAGTAACTATCATAATTCTCTTCAAGTATTACATGGAACCCAAAATTAACTACAGAACATTTGTCGTCATTTGTAAAAGTATTATTTGTGTGGGTCGCTTTTTTAACCCATCGTTCTATTGACTGTGTAATTATAGGATAATATATATGCCAAGTTTGCATTTTTTTCAGCTTTTTAAAAAATAATGGGCAGAAAACTAGAAGAAGCTTATATAGTAGTAGAGATATATATAATAGTTTGACTTGTTTTAAAGCCTTTTTTAACTTGTAATGTGACATTTTGGGATGGAATTAATTTATTTGTTGCAATTGTTGAGGTATGGGAAGGCTTGGTATTTTTATATTTCATTTATTTTACACAAAACAAGTAAAATGGTTCAAAATAAAAAAGTTCAACACAAACACAAACAGACCAAATACGCGAACACATCTAAGACACTCACAAAAACATTCTTTTTCTCTCCAGAGATCTCAAGCTTTTGTAGTTTTCGTTGACCGAAGCTGTTGGAATCATTTGATTTCTGGTACAGGCTATTCAGATTGATCTAAATACGCGGGTGATGCAAGATTGCTTCATCCTGTTTGAAAAAAGCTAACGCTGCAGTTTTTTTAGGAGCTAAAGTTGTGGTTAATTTCCGTTAGGTGGGTAAACTAGAAATTTATTGTCGCGTGAAGACTGGTAGGGCTCGGAGAGGAGACCCTTACCTCTATGAATTAAAATAACTCGAAAGAAAACTTAAGTGAATTATCACACACACACACACACACACACACACACACACACACACACACACACACACACACACACACACACACACACACACACACACACACACACACACACACACACACACACACACGCACACGCACGCACGCACGCACGCACACACACACACACACACACTTTTTAGTTTTTTAATATAGTAAGGAAATATAATTGGTTAATTTCAGTTATTAGAACGAGCAATATATTTTAAGCGCAGTTGTTAAATAAATTCAGATTGTAGAAATTTGGTGGCTAAGAATTAAACTGAAGGTGGGATAAATTCGGGGTTGGGTTTAACGAAGTCTC
>BMAO01005985.1:0-24213 GCA_019973975.1 Trichonephila clavata | reverse complement strand
CCGGAAAGTCTACATCAAAAACAAATGATTTACCGTTCGCGGTCGAACACTTAACAATTACATACGAAATGCTATCGCTGTACGCTAAAAAATTATGTGATAAATTTAACTTAAAACATACATTTCCTTGCAAAAAATTAACTCCCAATTTCTACCCCCAAAAAAATTATATAACACATTTTTTGAACTTAAAATTTTATATCGAACAAGGAATGATTGTAGAAAGGATTCACAAAATACTTGCATTTACACAACGTCCCTGGCTTAAAGAGTACATTCATTTTAACAACGAAAAAAGGAAAGCTGCAACCGACGAATTCACTCGCTCTTTTTGCAAAAAATTAAATAATTCTTTTTTTTTTTGGTCGCCTAATGCTAAATCAGAGGAAACAAATATCTGTCCTGGGATCAGTCACTGAAAAAGATTGCAAAAAAAATCTCTCTAGTCCTTTATTAGATTACTTTGAACCAATCAACGAAAATTTAGTTCTATTTAAAATGAAAAAACCCAATTTGATATTAGACAAACAATTTACGGTGGATTTTGCATCCTCGACTTATCTAAATTACACATGTAGAAATTATATTATTCAAACTTTAAAAAATTATATGGACCCAAATGTAGCCTTCTCTATATGGACACAGACTCTCTTTACATTTCTGTTAAAACCGACGACGTTTTCAACGACATGAAAAATTCTTTAAGTAACATTTTGATCTCAGCAATTATCCTCGCGATCATTTCTTATTCACGATTCAAATAGGGTCGCTTGGGATTTTAAAAAGTGAAGCTATTCAACCCATTCGGGAATTTGTCGGCTTAAAAGCAAAAATGTATGCATTTTTATATGGAGATAAATGTAAGAAAACCGCAAAAGGGGTAAGAAAAATCAACGTTAAAGAATTTCACATTTGAATCGCATAAAAACGTTTTACTCAACGAATCATGCGTTAGACAACCGCAATGTTCAATCATTTCCAAAACCACAACTTGAATACCGTGACTCAAAGCAAAATCGGACTCTCTGCTTTTTTACGACAAAAAGTACCATACCGAAGAAGGGATTTATTCTTTATCATATGGACACAATCTAACAGAACACATTGAGGACAAAGATACAAGCGAGAGTGAAAAATGTTTCTCATGATATTCATTAATTGTACCAATTTTCGTTATTCTAATTTGTATCATGATATTCAAAAGATTGTATTAAATGCTATGTATATATGTAAACATTTTTGTATTTTTGTGTGCACATTTTGTATTTTTGCAGAAACAAATAAAGATCAGGTTCTCCTCGCGGAAGCCTGAAGAACAATGTATTTGACTGTTGTAATTTTTTAATATTCCCCCACGTCATTCATATCGTTCAACAGGCTATCGAATCAGCGAAGCCAGGTATGAGAACTCACAAACTTTCCGAACATGGGAGCTTGTTCTCGAGTCGATGTCGGAAAATGATTCTGCATACCCAAACCTGTATGAGAACTCACACTCTTTCCGAACTTGGAACTTGCTCTCGAGTCGATGTCGGAAAATGGTTCTGCATACACGAGCTTTCCTGAACTCGGCTGAATGCAACTCGAGTCGATGTCGGAAAATGGTTCTGCATACGCATTCACTTCGTATGAAAATCGCAAACACTTTCCGAACTTGGGTTGCGCATCATTGGTAGATGTCAGGCGTGGGTAATCGGTTAGCGAGTATGTGTTTCAAATTCCATATTCGCCGATTGAGTACTAACAGGCTGGCGAGAGCAGAACGCGAAGAACGAGGAATTCTGAAAAAAAAATCGAGTCATCACACTATCAGACAAAAGAATGGATCGAGCAGCTAAACTCCAACTTTTGAATATTTACTCTTTTTCGCAGCTTTGAAAATTTCGAGGTTTGAAAACTTGCTGCCTTTCACAACTTTGAAAACATCCTTCGGTTTCGCAGCTTTTAAAATTTCAAGGGTTTGAAAACTTGCTGCCTTTCACAACTTTGAAAACATCCTTCGGTTTCGCAGCTTTGAAAATTTCAAAGGTTTGAAAACTTGCCGCCTTTCACAACTTTGAAACATCCTTCGGTTTCGCAGCTTTGAAAATTTCAAAGGTTTGAAAACTAGCTGCCTTTCACAACTTTGAAAACATCCTTCGGCTTCGCAGCTTTGAAAATTTCAAAGGTTTGAAACCTTGTTCTTTTTCACAACTTTGAAAAGTTGAAACGTTTCGATGTCATGGAGTATCCAGATATTAGCATTTTTTCACGGGTTTGAACACCGTTTCAACACTCTGAAACAGGGGTATCCAGATATTAGCAACCGAACAGGGTATCCAGATGTTAGCAAGTTTGCAGGGTATCCAGATATTAGCACGGTATTACTACTTCTCGAAGGCAACATGTACGAGTTAATCGTCTCAGGATTTCCAAAACCCCATGGTGAGGTGAATATTTTTTTGTACCCCCTAATTATGCTAACAGCTGAAACGATGACATAATTATTTTGTTGCGCATGATTGGCGTAATGCATATTAAAAATCATTAATTTTTTTTCTAAAATATTTTTAACTAGTGCATTTTCATACGATTATATATTTATTCCATCACCGAATTTTGTGCATCTCTAGAACCGTAATATATCTGCAAAGTAATGCACATCATATTGAATCGGTTAAATATATCTGCAAAGTAATGCACATCATATTGAATCGGTTAAATATATCTGTGAAGATATTACTCTCTAGAAAATTTTATTAATAATATTTTTTTACGTTAGATAAAAATGCAGTAATTCGTCAAAACGATTATGTCGGCACGAGAGAAAAACGATATAGATACTTCGTATAGTATTTAAAATTTTTATGACGATCCCATTCAAAAACAACAAATCATAAAAATAGCGCAAGAAAAATGTTTTATTTACATACAAAAAATATTTACACACGAACAAAAATTTCACTTGAAGTTAAAAACATAGTTTGTCAAAAAATTTTAAATTTCGATAGATCTCCGTCCTTTTTAACTCGCCTGCTTCAATCTTTTGTTTCACGAATTGCGCGAACGTGCACGCTGTTATTCTGCTGCATCTTGCCCCTTCGTACGCGTGCACCATTTCTCCTCCATGGGGGGTCCGCATACGGCAACTCCACACTCAGCAGGTTTTCGAAGAGCTCCACTTTTACATCCACACTATACATCCCAAAACTTTCGAAGATTTCTTTTTGTTCCATCCCCTTGGTGAGAACTGTCTGTCATATTGCGCCCCCGTCTCTCTCGTGGTAAATCTCTGAACATTATTCGACCTCGGGTCGAACGATGCCTGAAAAAAGAGAAAAAATTACTACGAGTTATAAATGACCATTTGTGTAACGCGCGATATCGCGTCGAGAGAACATTTAAATTCTATATAAATCAAAACAAAATATCGTGAGTACATCACTAAAAGCTTTCAAATAAATGCTTTGTTATGGTATCCGACTAGGTTGAAAAAGTGTTTTATTGACAAAAATGTCGAATTTTTTATGATAGCCCCAACCTTTAAGATTCCAAAACAGTTTTTATTTTAATTTTGCGTAAAATAGAACTCTAGATATAGCAATTTTAATAAATCATAGTAGTTGAAAACGAAACCAGAAGTAATGTTATATGGACCGGAAGTGAGCGACGTATGCAGTGTTTAATTATTATCTCCCTAAAATGGAATTTCAAAAACCAAAATTTAAATGATCTGTTTACTAATCCACAGTTTGCTAATAATTATTTTAAACAATTTTGTTTTGCTTTATTTTTAGAATTTAAATTATTTAATTTAATCTTAAATTTATTTTACCTGAAATCATGGGTAAAATTGTTCATATCGTCCCCGTAAAAGAAAGTTTCATGGAAACCAAAATATACACAATGAAATTGCTTCATGCAAGGAAGAAATTATGACCGCCAGTTCAAAATTCTTCTGATAATCAATTTTTGAAAAACAAGGTCTTTGAACCTAGTCGGGTGCCTTAAATAAACGACCCGTTCGGCTCGATTCGTGGCAGCGTTTTTCAGTAGCGAAGAATCGACAGTACATTTGGAGTAAGTAATGTCTAGAAACAATCAACGATCGAAACAATAACATGCGAGGAATCGAATCGAAATTGCTGCCGATCGGGTCAGAAATAAAGGTAAAAAAAGGCACGGACCACTTCTGGTTTCGAAACACCCGTATCGCATAGACGAGGGTACGTTAAAAAAGAAAATTTCGAATAGAGAAGTTTTTCTTACCCGGATATGGAAAAGGGATCCCATGTATCGTCTGGGTCGCATATGAGTTCGATTCTCGGTCCTTCTTCAGTATAGACATATCTGGTAGTGTCGACCGTCACCACCGTAGACTCCTTCGTCCATCTGGACGCTAGTGCAGCCTCGACCACTACAAAATTCCTTTCAGAATAGAAACCATTGACGTGTCCAAAAAACCAAATCTATTATGGGATGCCATCTAAAAAAATTCACTTTTATTACAACCGACCGCACCTCATCGGGTAAATTTCACAATATTTACAAAAAAAAAAAATTAATTTCATTCACGAACACATGCGTAACAAATTAAGATTTCTCTTTTCATGATTACATAAAATGCTCCTTGTGTTTTGTGACGTCGTCACAATGGAGAGAGAAAGCGCCTCTATTCATAAACATTTCCACAGCTGGAGGAAACTTGTTTTTAGCTGCATTGTGTTGTATTAGACAGCTGGACCGTCGGCGTCGGTGTGTCTGGGGACACTATGGACTAGGCATCGCTGCATTATTTCCATTCATGGGCAGTGATTATACGTCTTGAATGCTGGCGCCTCTGCAGGCGGCGGCGAGGTGTTTGAAGTGCCAGATGTCAGCCGGGCCCTTGTCGCCGGGAACCTTTGAGAGGGACCGGACTTTTGTCATCTCTGCACGAATGGATGACGTGCAAGACCGTTGGTGCCGGGTGCAAAACCCTGAGGTCGGCCAATGGGGATTGATGAGGGGCGTGTAGTGAACCCACCCCTAGTGTTTAAAAGAGTGGACTTCAGAAAGAGAGGGAACTCCTGATGAACTTCTGACGGACTCTGACGATAGATTCCGAGTGAGAAGACTACTGACGAAGGATGAGACTCCGAAGAGAGATATCCGGGATGAACTAACTGCCGGATAGACCCCGACGACAGATTCCGAGTGAGAAGCCTACTGACGAAGGATGGGACTCCTACGATAGATTCCGAGAGAGAAGCCTACTGACGGAGGAAGAGACTCCGGACAGACGCCGGATGAACTGCTGAAGACTCGTGATAGACTCCCACGAGAGATTCCCGGAATTGAACCCTGCGGACGAAGGAAGAGACTCCGGACAGACTCCCACGAGAGATACCCAGGAGAGTGGCCTGCTGACGAAGGAAGGAGCAAAGAGACTCCGGAAAGACGGCTGATAGAATACAACGAGAGATTCTTTAATAATTAGCTTAGCGCACATTTTCAATGTGGTGCCACGACGTTACAGTTTCATATTTCATCGTATCTTTTTAAAATTTTCACAAGTTATAAAAAAATTATATGATTCACAAATTTGTGCATTGGTTTTGTTAAAAATTTAACGGATATTTTACATTGTTTTGAATACCTTGAACGTATGATAATTGGTGAAATATTTAATATAGTATAAACAAACAAAAAAAGTTTATGCAGTTTGTAAAAATAACTGTTAAAATTCTGACATCTAAAAAAATCATTTAAAAGTTAAATTTAAAATAAAAAGTACATTACAAAGTAAAATCGTTTTCCTCAGTTGAAGGTTTCAAAGCTTTTGTTGTTAAATGCAGATTACAAAAATAAATTAAGGTATCCGAACACTTTCAGAGTATTTTTTAATTAAATGTATTGATCTAGAAAATGTACTAAAATTTTTTAATTTTTTTATAAAATTTTTAGAGTTGATTGAGTAAACATTATTTAGATAACAAGCAATCCATAATATTTTGATACTTGCCATCAAATTGGTTTTCATCAAAATTTGTCCATGGTGTGATGGGTTGTAAATGACTCGATGCAGGACTGGCCGATTGTAGATGACTCGATGCAGGACTGGCCGATTGTAGATGACTCGATGCAGGACTCGGATAGGACGCTTGACCGTCCGGCGACGTTGATTTTAAATATTCGACTATGTTTTGTATTATTTGTCCAGATGCCGGACTTCCCGGTTGTGTAAAATTAAAAGTTCCTAGTTGTGCAAAGTTTCCCGGAGGAAAATTAAAAATTCCTGCTGGGTAATATTGATTATACGAAGGCATGTGAGAATGAAATGCATAAGGTGAGGGGAGCATTGTTTGTGGCTGCTGATTTTGAAACATTAATTGCTGATTTTGAAACATTGGTTGTGGCTGTAGTCGATTCTGAGCTGGCTCTATAAATTGAGTTTGTGCTGATGGTAAAAAAGGAATGATATGTTGTCTGCCGAGATGGTTGATTTTGGACTAATGGTTCTGGTGCTGGCGGCTGAACAGGTCTTCTAAAAAACCTTCGGCATTTGGCAACGTCGGTTCTTGTGCTGGCAACGTCGGTCTTCTAAAAAAAATCTTCGGCATTTGGTACCCCCCCCCCCCATTCTTTTTCGTCATCTAGTGACGGCAAGAGTTGGTCTACAGCGGGCGTAGCAGGAGGCACATCACAATCTTTAAACCTTTTGATGTTTTCAATATCGGTATATTTCACGGATTGGAACACGTTCTTGTGTTGCGAATAAACTAATGTTCATGTCTAAAAACAAAAAAGGGATAAAAAATTAAAATGCAAAAAAACTCTTCTACAAAAGTTAAAAAAAATAAATGGTCATGTTTAAAATTTTATGCCCCCTTCAATGAAAAGTGAAATTAAAAACTCAATATTTTTAATATAATTTATAGTATTAGATTTAAGTTTAGTGTATACTTCCATCCTTTGGCTTCGAATTTTTGTATACTTATAGGCTTAGTAATTATTTTTTATAAGTGCCCGCCACAAAAATGATTAACTCCTGTAGAACTGTACGATCTAACAGCAAACATTTTCCAAAGAATCTGGCTCCTTGTAAAATGAAACAAGGCGATCTTGCCGTGAAATTTTGTAATGGAATGACAGATATATGTTGGAAAGATAAGAGGCAGATATGTATGCTGACCAATATGCACAGCCCCCGAAACGAACTTATCATTGATGAACGAAAAATATTTTTAATACAATTGACGGTGACGTTTCCGAATGCGAAAAAGATAAATTAACAATAACAATCCAAAATTGTGGCAGATTACAACAATCATTTGAGATATGTTGATTTAGAGATCGCATGCATACACTTTTGCTAGACAAACTAGAAAATGGACAAAAAAATTATTCTTTAACCTGTTATTATTGCTGTTTTGAATGCTTTTCTATTACTTAAATCATGCCAACCTTCGTCAAGTTGATTGAGTAAACATTATTTAGATAACAAGCAATCCATAATATTTTGATACTTGCCATCAAATTGGTTTTCATCAAAATTTGTCCATGGTGTGATGGGTTGTAAATGACTCGATGCAGGACTGGCCGATTGTAGATGACTCGATGCAGGACTCGGATAGGACGCTTGACCGTCCGGCGACGTTGATTTTAAATATTCGACTATGTTTTGTATTATTTGTCCAGATGCCGGACTTCCCGGTTGTGTAAAATTTAAAGTTCCTAGTTGTGCAAAGTTTCCCGGAGGAAAATTAAAAATTCCTGCTGGGTAATATTGATTATACGAAGGCATGTGAGAATGAAATGCATAAGGTGAGGGGAGCATTGTTTGTGGCTGCTGATTTTGAAACATTAATTGCTGATTTTGAAACATTGGTTGTGGCTGTAGTCGATTCTGAGCTGGCTCTATAAATTGAGTTTGTGCTGATGGTAAAAAAGGAATGATATGTTGTCTGCCGAGATGGTTGATTTTGGACTAATGGTTCTGGTGCTGGCGGCTGAACAGGTCTTCTAAAAAATCTTCGGCATTTGGCAACGTCGGTCTTCTAAAAAAATCTTCGGCATTTGGTACCCCCCCCCCCCCCATTCTTTTTCGTCATCTAGTGACGGCAAGAGTTGGTCGACAGCAGGCGTAGCAGGAGGCACATCACAATCTTTAAACCTTTTGATGTTTTCAATATCGGTATATTTCACGGATTGGAACACGTTCTTGTGTTGCGAATAAACTAATGTTCATGTCTAAAAACAAAAAAGGGATAAAAAATTAAAATGCAAAAAAACTCTTCTACAAAAGTTTAAAAAAATAAATGGTCATGTTTAAAATTTTATGCCCCCTTCAATGAAAAGTGAAATTAAAAACTCAATATTTTTAATATAATTTATAGTATTAGATTTAAGTTTAGTGTATACTTCCATCCTTTGGCTTCGAATTTTTGTATACTTATAGGCTTAGTAATTATTTTTTATAAGTGCCCGCCACAAAAATGATTAACTCCTGTAGAACTGTACGATCTAACAGCAAACATTTTCCAAAGAATCTGGCTCCTTGTAAAATGAAACAAGGCGATCTTGCCGTGAAATTTTGTAATGGAATGACAGATATATGTTGGAAAGATAAGAGGCAGATATGTATGCTGACCAATATGCACAGCCCCCGAGACGAACTTATCATTGATGAACGAAAAATATTTTTAATACAATTGACGGTGACGTTTCCGAATGCGAAAAAGATAAATTAACAATAACCAATCCAAAAATTGTGGCAGATTACAACAATCATATGAGATATGTTGATTTAGGAGATCGCATGGCATACACTTTTGCTAGACAAACTAGAAAATGGACAAAAAAATTATTCTTTAACCTGTTATTATTGCTGTTTTGAATGCTTTTCTATTACTTAAATCATGCCAACCTTCGTCAAAATACAGTTCGAAAGAATTTAGAATGCATTTAATTGCATCTCTAATAGGAAAAATAAATCATAAAAATGTAGAGCCTTCAGTAACAAAAAAAAGTTAAGACAAATGATAATATATTTTCTCATTGGCCGTTTGACGAAAAGAAAAGAAGAAGGTTTGCTTATTGTGCGGGAAAATATACAAAAAAGAACCACTGTAATCTGTAAGGCATGCAGTGGGCCTCGTTGTATTGACCAGAACTGCTTCGAAGATTATCACAGAATTTATTTAAAAATCTCTTAACACATAAACCAATAAAAAACAAAAGACCAGAATTTAAAATATTAAAACTGATATATTTTTTATAAAAATAAAAATAAAAAAAGGCTTTTTAAGAACCAAAATTTTAAAAAGTAGAACTCACTTTCACAAACAGAAATTTCAAAAGCTTTGCTTACTTTCTCATAGGAACAAAAAAGTATTATAAAACAAAATTAAAAACAAATTAATACATTTTTTTCAAGATCAAAGATTCATAAAATCGGCTGTTAAATCTACCTAGGTTTGAAGTCCTCATGTTGGTGTGGTGTGGAAGATTTCTGAGGTTTTAGAATGCGATGTTATTAAGAAATCAAATCAAATTGGTCACAAAATATTTGGAATACATTTGTTATTATTTTTTGTGCACTAAATTAACGTTAATTCAAAAAGTAAAATGTTTAGAAAAATGTTCCACATATTGTTCTTAAAATTTTTACATATTTTATAGAACAATTTTGAAAATTTGAGGAATTATTTTTATTTGGTTTCATTAATGTAGTTAAATATGTAAACTGTGGTATTTTAGAGAGAAGTAAAAGGTTTAGAGTACAATAATGTTTTACTCATTTTCTTAAAATTTTTCTTTTTGTTTGAAATTTTGTCAAATTATGAAAACATGAGTAGAATAATTTTATAACATGATTTTCATTATTGTAGATGAATATATAAGCAGCAATAATTATACCGAAAATAGAATGTGTACACTTAATCCTAACATATTTTTAATTGGATGACTATTTATTTATATATTTTATAATATATAATTGCAAACATCGAAATTATTGAGTTTATAATTGAACTATCGTTCTCTTTGAATGTATTGTCGTAAAGCTCTGATTATAGTAGCCATGAATTAAATATTCGGTGTATTTAAATAATATTTGAACATTTTCTAGAGCAAATATTTCAGTAATATGATATGATTGTCCACTTTTGCGCAATAGACAATTCTAATAATATCTTAGTATTTAACGCTAAATGATTGTTGTTTCTTGGAACAATAAAATATTTTGTAAAATTGTGAACAAAAATTTTAAAAACATTTAGAAAAATTTACCATACAAATAATTATTATGTAAAGCCCCTTTTTAAACTTATGAGGTTCATCAAACTTTAGAAAATATCTATTATAATTTCATAATTTACTTAAAGAAGATAGGAAACAACAACAACAAAAATATACATTTGAAACTTTGCAAACCATTCGATTATAAATGGGAACCATGAATTTAGAAGAAAAAAAACTATTTTGATGTAAGAATGCACCAAATATTGGGATTCTTCTTACTCGTGAAAGATCGCTGACTAAAAATTAGCAATCCTTCCCCCTTGCCTTTGTAAAGTGAAATCTTGAACAATGCCACCTGCGGCGAAAATGGTCAAGCAGGACCTTCAAATGGGGGGGGGGGAATTCCAGCTCAGATGCGAAAGCGCCGAACGGAAGGGAAATTTTGCCTTAGCTAATGCCGAGTTCTAAAGGTTAATACTTCGGCTGTAGTGTGTGCATATAGGAAGTGATATTGCTAATGAGTAGGATCGACGTAACAATAACATTTTAAATTTTAAAATGTGTCATGTTTCAGAGCAGATGAATTCATACATTCGTTTGGAAAGGTATTTATTAGTAAATTTGTGACATTAATTGTATTATTTTATGTAGAAACTTCTTGTAATTACGAAAAAATAGCCTGTGAATTTCACTGTTATTTTCTAAAATTTATATTGAGTTTCCTTTTTGCTGTTCTTGAAAATCCATTTTATTATTATTATTTGGATATCAAAGTTTTTTAATGTTAGTTATTGTTTTATTTTTTAAAATTGTATGAAATATTCGTTTGGTTTACATCTATTGGATAATTTACATGCAATTCAATAACTCATAAGAAATAATTTATAATAAAGAATAATTCTATAAAGTTAATCATTATTTCTAAAAATTATGTATTAACATGATTCCTTTCTTTTTTATAGTGTAAGAGTATTTTCTTTTTTAAACTTTGAAGACAGTCTAAAGAGAAATTTCAAACCTTTATAAATGATAATTACTAAGTAAAGCCAGACAATCAAAGCTGGCTAATGTGTTATTTCATTACAGAATCATCATATATTTCGAAAGAGCTTACTATGTCTTTGGAATTTTATAGAACAGTTGTTTAAAAAATTAGTGTATAATAACAATGTTTCAATTTTGTGTATCCATATTAATGCAAATAAAGATTGAAACTGACAAAAAAATACTCTTTTGGAATCTTAGAAAGAATACTTTTCATGAGTACATAATGGAGTAATGTCACCGATAGTCTTTCAATAGAATATGAAAAATGCATTTTTTAAATTGCAATTAATTTCTATATTAAAAAAAATAAATTTTTCACTTGTATTATAATCATGTAATAATAAAATTAAATGTTGATAAATGATGCATGTTAAATAATTGTAATTACTAAAATAAACTAGCTAACAAGAATTTTGTATACTCCTATATGTAAAAATTTTCAAGAAAATAATTTAGCATGTGTCAAACATTTTCTAAAAATTTTCCCATATTTTAGTATAATTCGGTTTTTTTTCCAAGGAGACAATAATTTATAAAACAAATTCAAACATTTGTAGGTGATAATTACTAAGACTAAAATTGCTAAATATTAGTATTTTATAACATATCTTTAAAAGCTTCATAATGTATTGGTATAAATCATACTATTTTAAGGCCTCACAATGCCCTAAACATTTTTAAAAAAAAACAATTTTTTGACATTTTCTTGTGGCCCATGTCATTGAGAATTCTTATTTCCCTGTAATAATAATAACTTTAAAACATTTACTTCCTGAAAAAAAAAAATTCTTATGATAAATTAAATTTAAAAAACTCACCAGGAATTTCTTTCCCCAAATGTGTAGTCCTTGCGAAATGATCTGTTTGACTGAAGAGGTAGTAGTAAATAAGATAGATGACGAGCGACAGCGAGTGATCGCTTTTACTCAATAGAAATGTGAAAATAAAATGACTGAGCTGCGATGTGAACAAGTCCCAAAAAGGGGGATGAACGAAGGGCCGTGGGCGAACCAATCAGGGAGGCCGGAGGCGTGGCCTAAGACCGACTGAGGTAGAAAGGCTCATTCGAGCCAAAGTAGCGGACGAGCGAGGTTGTCGGGCAGGAGCTAAAAAACGCGAATAAATGGAGAAAAAAGGCTGAAAAAAAGAAACAAGTATACAAAACAGAAAATCAGTGCAAATCTATTGATCTAGAGTGCATAAAAAAAGCTATTGCGCTAGAGGGGGAGGGCAAGTGAGCTGGCTATGGTGGGTGAAGAACATTTTGCCACTTTGTAGTTTTATATGCGTAATAATGTTTACTATTGGGATTTGTGAAGAGCGTTTGCGCTCTGATTAAAGGGTTTTCATGATTTTGAATAGTAAGGAAGACATTTCTAGATAATTTAGTAATATAATCCCCAATAGATTCAATTTTAAGATCGCGGTGCAGAACATTATTTCTAACGTACCAGGGCGCATTTGTAATCATCCTAAGAACTTTATTTTGAATAATTTAAACTTTTTTGAGATTGGTGGGGGCCGCAGCTCCCCATACAGGGGCTGCGTACGTTAAAATTGGGCGAAGAATCTGTTTATAGAGCAGAACTTTATTCTTTAGTGATAAAGTGGACCTCCTTCCAACCAGCGCAATGCTGAGATGGATTTTAGCCCAGAATTTATCACTGATGTGTTTGATGTGATTTCTGTACGTTAAAGAACTGTCTAAAAACAGGCCCAGATAACGAACCACATTAAACCATTCGATCTCTTCGTCAAATAGAGAGAGTGTACGAGTAATTTTAGAGCGCCCGTGTTTTCTAAAAATGATGGCTTGTGATTTGTCAACATTTATTGCTATCCTCCAGTCAGTAAGCCAAGATTCCAGCGTATGTAGGTAGTGTTGTAATGCGTTTCGAGTCACGTTGAGATTCGGTCCTTGAGAAAGGACCGCAGCATCATCTGCAAATAAGCAAATGCTGACGCTGGGGTGATGGGGAAAATCGTGTGTGAAGATATTATAGAGGTAGGGCGAGAGGCAGGCGAACCTGCTTCTGGGAAGCCCTTGTTCGAAAAGTCAAGATTTACTTTGACTTTGAACGACCTGTCCTTTAAAAAACTGTAAATAATTTTGACTAAATAATCAGGGAATTTCAGTCGAATCATTTTATAGATGAGCCCATCATGCCACATCTTATCGAAAGCTCTTTTGACATCAAGAAAGACCCCAATTGTGTAGAGTTTATAAGTGTAACCTTCATTAATGAAGTTAGTGACTCGAATTAGTTGATGAACTGTAGAGTGTTTATTACGAAAATCGCACTGCTCCGCTGGAATGCAGTTAAATTCATTGCAGTGGTTTTTGATTCTATTTAATAAAATCTTTTCATAAATTTTCGCCGTGGCACAGAGGAGGCTTATTGGACGAAAATTTTTAGCTAAACTATGGTTTTGATTGGGCTTAGGGAGCATAATCACATTGGCAGATTTCCACAGTGTTGGAAAGTAGTGATGTTTTAAACAAGTGTTTATGATTTTTGTGAGATGAGTGATAGCGTTAAGTGGGAGTAATTTTAAGGCATAATTCGGAATATTATCCGGGCCGGGAGCTTTTTTATTTTTTAGGTTTTTAATGATTTGTTGTATTTCCGCTGGGCTAGTGAGGGGTGGAATGATTGTGTTGGAATTAGTGAGGAAGTCTTCGACCTCTGACTCAACTAATTCAATGACTTGGTCATTGTATGGTTCGGCATTTTCTTGGAATGTTACTTCCGGAGTGTTTTTAAATTCCTCGGCTTTTTCATCGTCCGAGTAAATAATGCCATTGGGCCCAGATAGCGGCGGAATTTTAACAATTTTATTTGAGAGCTTCCGCTGAATATTGTAGAGTGAATTGTCCTCAGGATTTAAATTAATGAGCAAATTATGCCAATTCCTATTTCTATGATTAGTAGTGAGGATTTTAATTTGTCTGACCAGGGAGTTCATCTCGCGCTTGAGTATTGGATTTCTGGTTAGTTGCCATTGTTTTCTAAACCTATTTTTAACTTTAATTAGCTCCCTGATGTCGTGTGGAAGTCTAAGGTGTGGAGTGTTAACTATTTTTGTGACAGTGGATGCGGCTATCGCACTTGTAATTATGCCCGAGAAATTATTAATAGCGTTATCAATATTAATATTATCAGGAATAATAAGAGGATTACCAGGTAGGGTGTTAAATACTATTTCTTGGAATTTAGTCCAATTAGTAGTTTTAAGAGTATTAAGGATTTTAGGAAGAGAATTATTTAGTGTGAAATCAATTATAACAGGGTTATGGTCACTATTGAGAGCATTAACAGAGGTTATATTATGCAATGAAATATTATTAGCAAAAGCAATATCAATTATAGTACTGTAGCCACGGGAATTGAAATGGGTGGGAGCAGTGGGTGCGATGATATCAAGGGCGTGGGCGCAAGCCCAATTGTACAATGTATTTCCACTATTGTTGGCCTGCCCAGGGTTCCAACACGGATGGTGAGCATTGAAATCACCAAAGAGGAGAGCTTTGTGACTGTTATTGAGGATAGCGTCAAGCTCCGCTGTGCTTATGTGATTTAGCGGTGGCTTGTAAATGCTGGAGATAGTGGTGCAATTGTTGTTGCCTAACTCTAGCCTAATGGTTGTGTTTTCGAAGGTGTTTGTATTGACTGTAACAACATGGTGTTTGAGTGAATTTTTAACAAAGATGGCTGTTCCACCCCCGCGATGGGTTGAACGGTCACTACGGTGACAAATATAATTTGGGATTTTAATGGAGTGAGCGGGACCCAGGTGGGTTTCCTGAATACCTATAATATCTGGGTCCTCGTCGCTAACGAATTCCCTAAGCTTGCCTAACTTGGTCATAACACTATTTGCGTTCCAGCTCAGAACGCGAAGGACGGAATTACTGGGGTTGGGACAATTAAATTTTGTTTCCTAGCGTCGACATGACCATTTGGAACATTGTTCCGAATTGAGCCATCATAGCGGACATTTGATCCAACAGGATTTTGGTGTCCGAAGATGCGGGAGAGACGCTGGTATTCTTACTCTCATTTTTATTTTTGTTAGAATTTCATTTTTGTTTATTTTTTGTTTTTCTAAAACCTTCGCTCTCTCTTCCCATACGTTCTTTGCAGGGGGCTTGCTAGTTTTTAGGATTTTTTGGACACCCTGAATAGTTTGCCGGATGGGAACCATCGCAATTGGCGCACTTTGCAGGGGAATCCGTATTTTTTTTTGCAGTCTCTCGTCAGATGGTTAAGACCGCATTTTAGACACTTTGGCTCACGATTGCAGAATCGTGAGTGATGGTAAAATAGTTGGCACCTGTAACACTGGGCCGGCATGGAGTTTTTATTGAGGGATTCTACTTTAATTTTGTAGTAACCAATACTGGTTACTTTAAAAATTTTCTGATTCTCTGGGGTCTTTTTTGAGACCACCAAAAAGAGAGGCATATTAATGTTTTTACTGCGATTACGCATCACAGTTACGTGCTCGGGAACAATGTTAAGTTCGCCTAGAACCTGAATAATTTCATTAGTATCGTAGTCTGAGGGTAGACCCCTAATGACAGTCTTGAGCTGCTTTTCTTCAGCGAGCTCATAGGTGTGCGATTTAAGTTTCTTCACAGAAACAAAGTTTTGAATCTTTCTGTGGGCGTCAATAGTTTCGGGGAAAACTTTAAGTTTACCCCCCACTATTTTGCCCATGAGCTTTGTGCCAATGTGTCCACTGAGGTCCGCTAATAGACCCGGAGTGTTGTATTGCTCGTCAATCACTATTGGCGGAACACGTTTTGGCTTAATTACTGCCTGGTCGACATCGAACGAGGATGTCTCCGGCTGATTTGTGTTAACACTGGTGGGGGCCAATTGCGCTACAGGTGCCGTTGGCGTATGGTCCGCTATGACACTCGTGGGCTCGTCAACAACGTCCTCGGAGTCGTCAACCTCAATATCTGAGCTTTCCACAGGGGTAAGAGCCTGAAATGGATTGCTCGTTTCTACTAAATCTTCATGCTTTTCAGCATTGGTTTTGACTCCCCCCCCCTTTCTTTTAGGGGAAGTAGAGCTACGCTTGGCGGCAGTTTTTCCCGAACTAGGGGGCAACGACTCTACCGGGGAGACAACCTCGTTTTTGGACTCAACTGGAGTCGACTCAACGGGTTTGCTTTCCTCTTTCTTTGCTCCGAGAGCTAAAATTTGCTCCTTAAATTCGGAGGCAAGAAGGGTAACAGTTTTCCTGGAGCATCTAATGCAGATCCTGGAAATGGAATTGATAGCACGGAGTTCTTCCAACCCCAGCTGAGCGCTATTATTAGCGTTGAATTGAAAGAGTAAATCCTCTAGCGCGGCACAGAAATCAGAACATTCGTCTGATGTCGTTAGGGAATCTACTTTTAAACTCGCTTCTTTGACATTGAATGCACTTAAAGATACAACAGAAAATGCACTAACCTGTATTGGTGTAGACGGAGATACTTCTTCAAGTTCCATGTCTAAGTTGAAGGTAATCCAGATCGAAAAACAGTTGCGAACTAAAAATCAAGAATAGCACAAAAATAGCACTACATCTTGAAACACGCTAAATAGCGAAAAACAATTCAGTAGGTGATGAGTTGCAACGATGAAAATCCACGCTGATGCAAAAGGATTCCGCAGACACAATGCGGGCCGAAAAGAAAGCTTGGCGGCTAAGCCTAACCACGCGGCGGAACAACAATCCTACTCGGGGTAGAATCAACGAAAAAAGGGGGGCACGGACGAGGACAGAGAATCCGTGTCTGGATGCTACAAAAACAAGAAGCAGAATCAAAACTCGGACTGAAGAGGGATTGATTGACGCTGATCATCATTGGGAAACTGGAACGCGGAGCGTTCCTCCGTCCCATACTGGTTGTATTGTGCTCTTATAGTTGTTAGGCCTTAATGGAATTTGAGTCCTGGAAAATTGTGATAGATGTAGAAGGTAGTTGTGGTTAAGCTGGGTGATAGATGGAACTGGGTAAGATTAATTGGTTCTTGCTAACGGACGAGGAGCTCGTCTGTTATTTCTGAAAGGGGATTAGTGAGACAGCACTCTATACGCTGTCCTGGCGTCGGAGAGATAATTAAAAAATTAAAAATAAGCATGAAAAGAAGTTGGTTGCCTGTGTGGTTCATTGAGAAATTAAAGTAAATGAGCAGTGAGATACGTGTGATAATGCGAAAAATTTTGATAGGAGGGGATCATTCGCCAAAAAGGAATGATCCTTTAAACTAATTTAAGGGGGATTGTAGGAGTCCAGTAAAATTCTTCTGGGTCTCTTACTATTGATATTAGGATTGTAGTTTTCTAGGTTTAAGATATTAGTATTATTGATGTTAGGTAAATTGTCGAAAAACTTTATGGCTAGATTTTGTATGTGAACTTTAAATATAGGAATTTTGAGAACTTTATAAATTTCTTTATTTTTGGTGTATCTACAGATTTTGGTAATGGTTCTAATGAGGGAGTTTTGGGCTGAATTTAAAAGGTTGATGTTAGAATCTGCTGCGTATCCCCACACAGGACAACCATAAGTTAAAATGGGCCGCAAAACGGCAGTGTAGAGAAGTACTTTGTTCCTTAGGTTCAAATGAGAATTCCGGCAAATTAAGGGGTAAATTGAGCGTACTGCGTTCCGGAATTTATCACGCGCATGTGTGATGTGTTGTTTCCATGTCAGATTTTTCTCTAGGATTAGTCCTAGGTATTTCGTACTCTGAGACCAGTGTAGTATACAGGGTAGGAGGTGTGCAAGGCTTCCTCCTCCTAGTGAAGAGTACTGCTATTGTTTTGTCTATGTTAATTTTAATTTTCCAGGTGTTAAAGTAGTTCTCGAGTAGGTGTAGATGTGCGTTAAGAGCTTTTGTAATAGTGTCATGATTTTTAAAGGTAGCAGATATGGCAGTGTCATCCGCATAAATATTAGTGATGGTTAGTTTGTGAGTAGGGATGTCGTTTATATATATATTGAATAATAATGGGCCAAGTAGGCTTCCTTGTGGAACACCGTACTTGATAAAAATAGTAGAGGAAAGAGTATTATTGACTTTAACATTAAAGGATCTATTTACAAGGTACGAATTAATTAGATGTATTAAAGCAGGTGGGAAATTGTTAGTTATAAGTTTATAAATGAGACCGCTGACCCAGACCCTGTCAAAGGCCTTCTGAATGTCCAGAAAGACAGCCCCAGTGGACCTGCCTCTCTGAAATCCAGAAGAGATCTTTTCAATCAATCTGAGCAGCGGGTGATAAGTGGAGAGATGCCTGGTGAAACCATATTGATTTGGATTAATAAAATTGTTATTGTTAGTGAATGTATTTAATCTATTGAGAATTATATGCTCGGTAATTTTACTTAAGATACTGAAGAGGGAGAAAATGTTCTCCCTTTTATACTCCTTGCTCTATTGACACACCCAGTTTGTGTCATGACGTGGGTGTTAAATTTCCATTAATCATTCTTGGATGCAGCTGCCAAATTTGGTGATCTAAAATTGGATAAATAGCTCGAACAATGATGTGGGTGTCACGATTCATAAGAGTGGGTAATAAATGCTTCCTGATTTCCCATTTCCGTGATCTAAAATTACACTGAATGGGATGTGTCAATAACCGATAAAAAAACTTTTGAAATATGTAGGTGATTCAAATTTAGCGAGGATATAAATAAATGTATAGTGATTTAAAAGGGCTTATATGTTTTATCGAAAAACTTATATCGTTTCGTTAAGATGATTTAGCACGTTTATACGCTAAATTTTTTTGATGATATTTTAAAATTTGAGATTTTTTCTTTAAAATAGTTGTTTAACTTATTTGGAATCTAAATTTTACTTGATTACTTTCTTTTGAAACTGTGAAAGTCTACAAATTTTATTTACATTTGTATACTATAGTGCAGCTTTTTATAAGTTATTAAAAAAAACAATTTTATTCATTTAAGAGCGTCTTCGAAATTTCACAAATCTGCTTTATCCAACAGATGGCGTTGTTTGCAACTCGGATGACGTCATAAAGATAAATTTTGTTTTCTGGAAAACTATCGTTACTATAGCAACGGGGTGTGGTTCAGAAATGATTGACAGATGTAGTCGGTATGAGAGCGCATGCGCTCTTTGAAGAACCAGATCGAAGAGAGGAAAAACGTGTCAGCAAACGGGTAGGGGGGTGAGGAAAGAATGTTAGAATTTTCTACAAATAGTTTCAACGTTTGAATAAGGTTCTGTCACTGCCGCACAAAATTGGGTGCGGAGACATTTTTTTTTTGAAAGCCGTGCTAGTGGATAGGTATCAAAATGTGCATTGCATTTCTAAGTATATATAGTTCTGGAATCTACTCAAAAATAAATTTTTCTGCAGAAATGATGAGGCTAATTAGTCTAGATTTGTCGGAAAACATAGGATATATTTGCTTAATTTGGGTATAATTATTATGTGAGTTTTTCCCATTCATATGGAAAATAATTGAGTGTAATGCACTTGATATTTTGTCACATGAATTATTGTATTTCAGGGTAGGCCTTTGAGTACAACATTTTTGAGGTAATTCTATTGTAGAATTTTACTGTTTCCTAGTTTCGGATGACATTTATCCCTTTTTGTGGAAATTGGTATTGTAGTTTAGAAATCATGTAATTAATTTCAACTTTTATATAAAATCATCGTTATAAGGCTCCGGATTTTTAGGAAAAAAACGTTCAAATTGCCTCTTGACAAATACGTCTACATTGTCTTAGGTATCATAAACAATGCCCATAAGAATAAGAAGGGAAACGAAATATGGGTGGGGGTTTTAATTTTTCGACGAAGAATTTGGTAAATCTTTATTTGAAATTTAGAAAAAGTATTTTTTTTTCGAATTTTAGGGGATTTATTTGTTTTATTTATCTTTGTTACCTTTATTTATTTATCAATCTAATTCTCTTTGTTTGATAGAAATATGCGAAATTTTAATAAGTTT
The DNA here is from genome assembly GCA_019973975.1 of Trichonephila clavata. Taxonomy (NCBI): domain Eukaryota; kingdom Metazoa; phylum Arthropoda; class Arachnida; order Araneae; family Nephilidae; genus Trichonephila; species Trichonephila clavata. Next base: position 3,962 of record BMAO01005985.1, on the reverse strand, counting down.
CTTTCTGCTTATATCTCTTAGATACAAATTGTATTTGAAATTGTCATAGAAGGATGCTTATTATGGAAATAAAGTTTCGATTTGAATCTTTAAAAAGAAAATGTCATTTTTCTTAGAAAATTATTAACTAGAGCACTTTTTTGTCAGTCCTTTTTTAACAGCATTCCATTTCTTGTTTTACAAATTAATGCTGTTTCCAATCAGGGGCATAGTTACCGCATATCAATGATACGGGGCCCCAAGCTTTGAGGGCGGGCACCCAAACGTGTAAGCAAGAAATCGCGGGGGTGGCCTTAGAGAGGGCCCTCAAAGATGATACAGGGAGCAGCTCCGCCAGTGTTTTCAATACTCATGAAAATGTGACACAAATTTCACAGCCTTCAATCAAATTATTATATTCATTGAATTAATTTTCAAGCTAAGATTCCTTTTTTTATTTCCTACGTGCAACGTTTTCAGAATATTTATTGTATATAGTCTGCGTTTGTACTCTCATAATGTTATTTTTAGTGTGGCCGATTATAAGCGGAGATAAAATCGGTGCATTTTTGTGATCGGCTCTTTTATTTTGAATTTTTACTGCTTTGATCTTCTTTTCTAGTGACACGATTGCGATGCTTAAATTCCCCAGAGGAGCGGTGTGGAGAACAGTAGTGCGCTTTTGAAATCTGATGTTGCTATCAATTTTTTCATGAAATTATCTTAATAAGACTCATGATTTACAGAGGAAGTTCTTCAGTGAATTCACGAGCATGTTTATGATTGTTGTCTTGGATATCAAAAATAAAGTCCATCGGGCTAAGAAGAGGGAAGGGATTTTAAATTTTTTGAAGAAAAATTTAGTATATCTACAGTTGGGACTTGAGGAAAAATATAATTTCCGAAGTTTTATTTTTGTAGAGAGAAGTAGTGGAGGGAGACGATATATATATATATATATATCTATATATATAAAGGAGAAAAGCGACTGACTGACTGACTAATCACGAAATCTCTGGAACTATTCAACCTACAGACTTGAAATTTGGTAGACATGTTCCTTTGATAGAGTAGACATCAGCTAAGAAAGGATTTTCCGAAATTCGAAACGCAAGGGGCGTTACGGGGGGTTAAGGGCTTTAATAATAATTGTTTCCATGTTTAAACTACTTGATGTACAATCTTGAAAATGGGTAAGCGGATTCCTTTCAGAGAGTAGAGATCCGCTACAAAATGAGTTTGCTAAAAAACGACCCCCAAGTGGCGTTGCAGGGGCTTAGGGGGCGTTATAGATAATTATTTCTATTTTTAAACTATTTGACGCACTGTTTTTAAATTTGATATATATAGATTCCTTTCGTAGAATAATGATCAGTTACAAAACGGGTTTTGTGAAAACAGATTTCTAAGTGGCGTTGCGGGGGATTAAGGGGCGTAATAGATAAATATATCCGTTTTTAAACTACTTCACCTACCTGCTTGAAAATTGGTAGGTAAGTTTCTTTCCTGGAGTAAATATCCGCTACAAAATGGGTTTTGAGAAAATTGACCCCCAATGGGTGTTGCGGGGGCGGGGGGTTTAAGGGGCGTTATAAATTCCTATTTTTAAGTTATTAGACGTACAGTCTTGAAACTTAGTAAGCAGATTCCTCTCATAGGGTAGAGATACGCTAAAAATGGGTTTCGTGAAAATTGCCCCCAAGTGGAGTTGAGGGGACTTAAGGGGCGTTATAGATAATTATTTCCATTTTTAAACTATTAGACGCACAGTCTTTATATTTGATAAAGATATTTCTTTCATAGAGTAGAGATCAGCTATAAGAAGGTTTTGTGAAAACAGACCTCTAAGTGGCGTTGCAGGGGAATAAGTGGCGTAAGAGATAAATATTTTCGTTTTTAAACTATTTGACCTACCTGCTTGAAAATTGGTAGGAATGTTTTTTTCATGGAGTAAATATCCGCTACAAAACGGGTTTGGAGAAAATTGACCCCCAAGGGGTGTTTAAGGGCAGATATAAATAATTATTTCTTTTTTAAAACTATTAGACTAACAGTCTTGAAATTTGGTTAGCAGATTCCTCTCATAGGATAGAAATACACTGCAAAATGTGTTTTGTGAAAATCGACCCCTAGGTGGTGTTGCGGGGGTTCAAGGGGCGTTATTGATAATTTTTTTGCATTTTTAATTAATTGGACACACAGTCTTCAAATTTTGCTAAGCAGATTCCTTTCATAGAGTGCAATTCCCCTACAAAATGGGTTTTGTGAAAACAGACCCAGAAGTGGCGTTGCGGGGCTCCAGTGGCGTTATAGATAACTATCCCCATTTTTAAACAATCAGACGTACAGTCTTGAAATTTGATAAGCAGATTCCTTTCGTAAAGTAGAGAACGCTACAAAATGGGTTTCGCGAATATCAACTATCAAGTTTAATTTTGGGAGATTAAGAGGCGTAATCGATAAATATTTCCATTTTTAAACTATTTGATCATCCTGCTTGAAAATTGGTAGGGCATGTTCCTTTCATGGAATTGAGTTCCTCTAACAAAGAGTAAAACGAAAATTGACCCCCAGGGATGTTTGCGAGGGGTCAAGAGGAGTTACAGAAAAAAATTCTGTTTTTAATTGTTAGACCCATATACTTGAAATTTGTTAAGCATGTTTCTTTTGTTGAATAGGGATCCACTAAGAATAAATTTTAAGCAAATCAAGTTCTGGGGGGTTGCAGGGGGTTACTGGGACGTATTGACAAAAAAATTACTTTTTTCGAGCTACAAGGACTATAATAATGAAATTTGGTTTGCATTTTTCTTTTGTTGAATTGAAATCGCTAAGAGCGGTAATTTTGGAAAACGGCTCACAACGGGATTACGGGGATATTTATAATAAAACTTTTGCTTTTTTCTGTTAGATTTAGACTTGAAATTTGGCTTGCATGTTCAATTTACGGAGTAGAGATCCACCGAAAATTGGTTTTGCGGGAATCCACTTCGTTTTTGAGTTACGAAAGAGCAAACATCATTCTATGCTTCAATTTTAGAGATTTTTAGAAAATACAAATTCGATGAGTTCTGCCCTTTTTTTTTTATCAACAGGTGACAGTTACAGGTATAAGTATATTTTTCAATTCAATCGAATTCTTAATGCTAGGACTTAGATATCAATAATTTATACATATATATAAGCAGTAAAAATTTATAAAACATCATGAAATACCCAGCGAAGCGGGCGGGTAACAGCTAGTATAATATATATATATATATACACGTATATATATATATATATGTATATAGTGATATATATGAATATATATATATAGTGTAATAAAAATGGAAGAAAGCAAAAAAGTCAATGGACTAAAAGGATACCTATTATGATTTCTAAAGCTGTTACTGAATTAAGACCAGCAAATTTGGGTTATATATATATATAAAGAGAAAAGCGACTCACTGACTGACTGACTAATCACGATATCTCCGGAACCTATTCAACCTACAGATATGAAAATTGGTTTTTTAAACTATTAGACGTACAGTCTTGAAATTTGGTAAAAGATTCCTTTCGCAGAGTAGAGAACCGCTACAAAATGGATTTCGCGAAAATTAAACCACAAGTTTCATTTCGGGGATTAAGGGGCGTAATGGATATAAGTATTTCCGTTTTTTAAACTATTATACCTACCTGCTTGAAAATTGGTGGGCATGTTCCTTTCATGGAACAGAGTTCCATTAAAACGAAAATAAACCCCAAGGAGGGTTGCGAGAGGTCACGGGGAATTATGGGGAAAAATCCCGTTTTTGAATTGTTAGACCCACATACTTGAAATTGGTTAAGCATGTTTCTTTTGTTGAACAGGGATCTACTAAGAATGTATTTTAGGAAATCAACTCCTGGGGAGCATGGGGTTACTGGGGTGTATTGACACAAAAAAATTTCCTTTTTTCGAAATACAAGGTCTATAATAGTGGAATTTGGTTTGCATT
>BMAO01005984.1:0-18706 GCA_019973975.1 Trichonephila clavata | reverse complement strand
GAGAGTCATGTTTCATTAGAAACGTTACTTTCTCAATTGGAAGACATGATTATCCCAGGTGTGCAGCAAGAACCCACCTCCCAGTTGTTGCCTTATAGACGAAAATTGCTACGTTTAGCGGGTATTGTGAAATTTCAAGAACTCTTGAACAGATTTCCTCTTCCCGTCAAGTTGGTCCAGAACGAACATGGGCTTCATATCTCGGATTGCATCTATAGTAGAGACAAAAATACTAAAGGTCCAGGTTGTTGTCATTGTTTTTATTTATTTGATGAACCCGAAAAATATTTATTGTGAAACAATTGGATAAAGTCGTCGTACGAGATGGGACACTCCATTCCAAAGAATGTTTGACCAAAGCTAAATGTCAATGTTGGGTATCAAGTCTACATAAAACTCCCAAACATTTATAAGCTGACAATCATTTGTTTCAAGAACAAATGTTGCACGGTGAGCCAACCAATTATAAGGTTGGAGCCAATTTTATGCAATGGAAAATACTATTGACCCCGAGCCAAAGACACGCTACATGTTTGAAATTACAGTCAAACTCAAAACTATTCTTTGCTCTGAAAATTTTTCTAACTCTGTAAAAAAAAAAAAAAAAAAAAAAAAAAAATTTTTTTTTTTTTTTTTTTTTTTTTAGAGAGATTGGTTGTAAACTTTATTTGCTTCTGAAAAATATTTCAACCCTTTTGCATCCTATCCTTTCCTTCCATTCATTTTCATGATACTTACATCCATTCATGACGTCATGAATTAAAACACAAAAGGTTCCTTCTTAGGTATTAGTTACGGATTTGGGCCTGTTTTTTTGGGCATGTTTTCACAGAAGAGTACAAGTTTTCAAAGAGAGGCTCTCCAACCTTGGCACCTTCCTTTATCCAAAAAAGGGGGACCGAGTCGACTTTGGTGTCGACTCGGTCCCCCTTTTTTGGGCCATTGGGCAATTTTTTTTTACTCTCTCCAAGCTGAAACTTTGTCCTTCCATTCCGCCTGCAACTTTTGAAACTGCTGCAGATATTTTGCAAATTGAAAAGATTTCAGCATGGTGCAATGAGACACGTCCCCTTCCTCGTGGAGGTCATCATGCATGGGGTTGGGAAAGGTGCCATCGCCAAGGGTGTTGAATTTGGGCAGCATCTCCAAGCATACGGTGACGAGTCCCAACTCTTTAAACAATTTTGCTGTTTGGAGCTTTTCACGACAATGAGACCTCCTGGGTCCACCATGCCCCTCACGCAATAGGGTAGGTAGTCTACAGGCACACTCTTGGCAAGGGACGTACCAGACGAAGACGAGCGTTTTTGCAGGCATTGTATCGCATGTCTCGGGGCGTGGAGTCGAATCCGTCATGGTTGACGGTAATGCAGAGCACTTGAGGATCACTGCCATTCTTGGGAAGGGTGGCAATAGACAACTCGATGGGCACTGGCTTGCCCTGGTGGAGAAAGTAGTTGGCATGAGCAAAATAGATAGACATCCTTCTGAAAAAGAATGATTCTGCTGGCTGGCTTTATATAGGGTCGAGGAGCGTGACGTCAACTGGCATCCCATATTCCAAGGCCTTGCGATGCGAGCGTTCCACGTGAGGTTCCAACGCCCGTTTCCAAGCTGGGGGCATGACCAGGCGCCAAGGAAGGGGGTCGTCTCGATGCATTTCCCAATCATCCAACCACGTTAATAGTCTCACGTACACCTCCGCTAGGCGCGTGCAGTTTGTGAGATTCAACGTATAGGCCTCCTTATTGTGAGGTTGATGGGCTTCCCAAACTCGGCGAGACGGGGACGACCCAGTTGAAAGAATCTCAACTGGACGCCTGGATCCCACGTCAAATCCAAATGACTGGTAAACACGACCACGGTCTTTCCAAACGACCGAGGCACGTGCACCCGAAATTGGGTTCAAAGAGGATGGTGTAAGGATAGTCGTGCTCGTAATACGTGACTCGATCGGGCCAGCGACCCAAATTACCAAACACGATCGTCGTGCGGTGTCGACACTGGTCCAATAAATGTTGGATCATTCTGACACAAAGAGACTTGCTTTTTTAAAAAATTATACTTTTTGTTGGACACGGGTCCAATAAAGGTTGTATCATTCAGACACAAAGAAGGAGACTTGTTTTTAAAACAATTATACTTTTTGTTTGCAACGGGTCCAATAAATGTTTGGACACAAAGAAGGAGACGTTTTTTTAAAAAAAATAATCATTTTTTTATTGATCATACTCTACAAGATAGATTCAGAGGTTGCATGGCTTTAAATCCAACAGAAGGTCGGATACAAGGGAGAGTTTGGGCATTGACAAGTCCAGGGCTCCATCGCCATATCGTGTTCAAAAGTCTCCAGGAAGGTGATGAGTTCATTGTTTTCATCAAAGAACGAGGGCACCAGGTGGAGCACCGAGGGTTCGGTCCAGAAAAGGACGTTAGGAGTTGGTCGAGCCAAGCAGCTTCGGGCTCTGGAGAGATGAGCTCAGGTTCTGGAATCTGCAGGTGGCGGAGAGATGAGCTCAGGTGCGGAGAGATGAGCTCAGGTTCTGGAATCTGCACAGGTGGCGGAGAGATGAGCTCAGGTTCTGGAATCTGCACAGGTGGCGGAGAGATGAGCTCAGGTTCTGGAATCTGCACAGGTTGAGGATAGAGTAGCTCAGGTTGTGGAATCTGCACAGGTTGAGGATAGAGTAGCTCAGGTTGTGGAATCTGCACAGGTCTCTGGATGCATCCTCGTTTCTTGGAGGGGCGCGTCTCCTCCCCCGATCGCTTCAGTCCAAGCACTGGGGTCGGAGGCGGTAGCTTGTAGGCGGTTTGATCCAACGTTTTTTTTTTTCGAAAATCTCCCAGGTGAAATCCCTTCTGAAGGAGCTGAGGGAGCAGGGATTCGGGGATCAGGTCCAGACCCAAAACGGTTTTTTGAACCGTCAACAGCAAATAGTGGGTTCCCGCCGGGATCGGATAGGCCGTGTGTGGCTCCAAGATGGTCCGATGGTAGAGCATTTGGTCGTAGGGCTCGAAACTCTTCTCGTTCACGTTGGGTCGGGCTCGACACTGGAGACTGGAAGGGGGCAGTTCGTAGAGCAGCAGGGCACGTGCGTCGTTTGAATGAAATGCACTTCTCCGGGGTGCACCGTTCTCAACCCAAAGGTAAAGTCTTTTTTCACAAAAAACAGGTTGCCATAAATGTACACCATCCTCTTGTCGGTATTTTTGAGCAAACGATCTGGATTTTTCAAGAGGCTTTTGGACACTTTTTCCCACAGGATCGCGTTGGGTCGAAATTCGTTGACGTGCTTGGCTTCCAGCACGGCCCGCTTGAAATTGTCCATCAACGTCTTTTGGTGGTACCACGGATCTTGACGAAATAAGGTAAACACGCGTTTGGCGTGAGGCTCCTGGTAGAGGATGCCGCTCGCACCTGGCCTTGTTGAGCGGCATATTCCAACGCATCGGGTTTCTCGGGCAGCGTCACGGGCACCACGGTGGAGGAGAGGTGCTCTGGGAAGGCATCCATGCTGCAAACTGACGAGAAGCGTCGACCCGCGTCCTCCTTTTATAGACGTGTTAGGCCGAGTGAAAAATGGGGTTGAGAGGTTGGTGGAGTATGGAACACATGCCTTGCACGGCAATCCAGCGATGACATTGCGTCTGGTGGCAAAAGGGACATTCGCCTCGTGCATGGGATTTCAAGAGCATGACGGGGATGCGTTTGAAAGGACTGAAAGCGCTCCATTTTGCTTGAATGTCTTTAAAATCTTGCTTGGAACGAGAATCGGTCACACAGAGGGTGCCGACATTGAGATAATGTAAAGAGTTGAACACTTTATGCGCCTCGACGCGATCCGAAGCATACGAGACGACCCCGTTGGTGAGCGTGAAACCATGGTCTCGGAGACACAACACGGCCAGACCGTGCGTATGGAAAAAGACTTGAGCGTGGTGCTGGGGAAATCGATAAGCATAAGGAGGGCGTCGTCGAGACGAAGAGAAACGACGTCGTCGAGGGTCTTGGGGAGAGTTTAGTTTTGGGGGCTCATGAAAAGACTCTGGGTGTGAAGGAGAACCCATGGAGGGCAAAGGGGAACCAGGGTCGGATAACAGGCTCAACACATTGTCCGGGTCGGTCATGTTGAAAAAGAGAAGCTGCAAATTTTGTGCTCTGAAATGTAATCTGTCAAGTGTTTGCTCTTAAACATTCTCTCTAAAAAAAAAAAAAAAAAAAAAAAAAAATTTTTTTTTTTTTTTTTGTAAGGATAAATTAATTTCTTGTCTAGCTAGAGTTTTTCTCTTCTTGTGCTGCGTGGACTCCATGTTCTTTTTAAGTTTAAAAGCCTTCTACCACCCTACTTACTCGTCTAGTGTAGTGTGCTTTGAAATTTTGTTTCTTTTCAATCTATCGTGTCCGACCATGTCTGCTGTTTCGGATGCATGTTATTGTGAACAAGATTGTTTAGTGTGTTCTCGGGGAAAAGAGTCCCCTCATGATTGTGTGATTCACGTTTTATTGAAATCGATGGTGTTTCAAGAACGAGTGATGCGCGGTGAACCCACCGAAGCACGATTGAAAGAAATTTTAGAGATTGGACAACACTATTTACCCCGGGCCATGCATTGGACGGACGAAAATAGTAAACGTTGGCAAAGGATGTATGACGTGATCCAGAGTGGGTTTCCCAAACCCTCTGTCGGAAGCGAATAAAGTTTAAAAGATTTGTCAGAAGCACATAAAATTTGAAAAATCTTTTAGACGCAAACAAAGTTTGAAATATCTTTCAGAAGGAAAGTTTGAAATATTTGTCAGACGCTCATAACATTTGAAATATCTTGCAGAAGCAAAAATAAAGTTTAAAACAACTTTCAGAAGCAAATAAAGTTTAAAACATTTATCAGATGCAAATAAAGTTTACAACCAATCTCTCTAAAAAAAAAAAAAAAAAAAAAATTTTTTTTTTTTTTTTTTTAGAAAGATTGGAGAGTGTTTAAAAAGGTTGAGCCTTTCACTCGAGCTTTCATTTGGTTTGCTCTGTTGTCAACATTTCTTATTCTCTTCATGATGACCTCGTTCGATTCTCTCCTGGGTGAATTGGAAAAAAAATTTCTCCCAGGTTTGCGAGACAACGTCTCACGCTGGTCGTCTTATAGACGACGCTTGCAACGTTTAGCGGGTATTGTGAAATTTCAACAACTCGCGACCCACTTTCCCATTCCCGTCCAGGTGGTCTTGAGCGAGCATGGATTCCATCTTTCCGATTGTGTCTATAGTGCAGATGCCTGCACGGAAGGACCCGACACTTGCCATTGTTTTAATGTCTTTGACGCCCCCGAACACTATTTTATCGTGAAACGCTTCAATCATGTCGTCGTACGGGACGGGTCTTTACACTCGCTCGAATGTTTGACACGAGCTCACTGTCAATGTTGGAGACAGGGCCCCGTGGATCCTACTCTTTCTGCCACCTTGAAAGGGCTTCCGGCGGGACCGGAGATGATGCCATCCATTTTGAAAGAACGGACATGACCCTCACAGGATCTTCCTCCTGTCTAGCCAATCCAAAAGCACTTTCTGCGCGTCGCTCTTCTCTCAAAAGCACGATTCGGACGCCTTTTTGCCTCATACGAGACAATGGAGTCTGACAAAGCCTTTCAAATCTACCTGGCCAATACCACGAGGCCCATTTGGCCGAGTACATTACTTTTATGATGCAGTTTCGAGCCCAGTTACAGACTCTCACTCCGTCCGACGTCATTGCTCTTTCCCCCGTGGACCTGGGAGACCTTTTACGAAAAGTGTTGCCCCATCCCGAGCCCATCGACGACCTGCCCACCTTTGAATGTCTCACCTCTTCTGAACCTTCCGAACTTTACAGTGATTACCTCGAACAGCAGGCGGCCCAAGGCAAGGGGGCCTTTCTGCAAGCTCTGTGGACGGTCTTGGCCCTTCCCAAATTGTATCGATTGGCGTACAAGGCCTGGAGGCGACATGGACCTCAACCGTTGGCCCCTTGGATTCTCTTGGCTCAAGCCGTCTTGGATGGCTGTTTTGCACTCAAATGGCCCGAAAGCGTCTTCCAAATACCCGAGACGTGTTCCATCTGTCTGAGTCCGATGCATTGGCCAGAAAAGACGCATTGTGGCCATGTATTTCACATGCGGTGTTTACTGCAACACCTGGAGGTGAGGAATACCTGTCCTCTCTGCAGGGCGCCCAACCCCATACGAGCAGCCTCGTAGAGGAGGGGGATTCCCCAGAAAAATGGGAGATGGATGACTGGAAAGGAGCATAGCTCGGGACCAGTCATTCATCTCCCATTTTTTTGGGCTACTCTCAGAGTCAAGGTTGGAAACGACAAGAAAAAAACTCTGACACAATTGTTGGAACATTGTGCAAGACCAATAAAATGTGAAAGATGAAAAGCAAATCAGGGTGACATTCCATATAGTATACAAATTGAGGGTTTGGAACAGCCATGGGAGAATGTTTGCTGGAAAGGAGCATAGCTCGGGACCAGGAATTATTCTTCCATTGGGGGGGGTTTGGAAACGACAAGAAAAAAAAACTCTGACACATTGATTCAGACTGTGGCTGGAACATTGTGTGTAAGATTCACAATGGAAGGTTGACACATTTTTTGAGACTGTCCTGGAACATTGTGTAAGATTCACAATGGAAGGCTAATAAAATAAAATATCGCAAAAGCCAAAAAAAAGAATGTGAGGCAAGTTTGAAATATCTTTAGGAGCTTGACAACCAAACTCTTGGCAGAGCTCAAAAAGTTTAAAACATTCTACCTCTCTAAAAAAAAAAAAAAAAAAAAAAAAAAAAAAATTTTTTTTTTTTTTTTTTTTTTAGAGAAGCTTACATGATTTAGTTTCAAAGGTTTGCTAGTAAACTTGAAAGTTGAGAGATGGTTGAACGAGGTCGAACCAACCTTTTTACACTATTGTTTTTCCAACGCCATGTATTGAAAGAAATTCTATCCACTCTTTTTCCTTGCAACAAATTTTTCAATATTTTATTTTCAACTGACATGTTTTGTACTTTAGCGTTCAACTCATATTCTTTAGCGTTCAACTCATATTCTTTTGTTTTCCATTCATATTCTTTTATTTTCCATTCATATTCTTTTGTTTTCAACTCGTCTTTTTCCCTTTTCAACTCGTCAAGTTCCTTTTTCAACACGTCTTTTTCCCTTTGAATCAAATCTCTTTCCTCGGCTCCCTCCTCGACATACACTATTTTATTATCGTATAGATTCAAATGCAGAGGTTCCTCCGTATCCTCGTAGCGCGGATACAAGGGAATCACACAATTTAAACATTTCCAGCCCGGATCGGACATTATACCATGGGTCCCGTACACGCTTGGCAGCCCAACATTTTTATTTCCCACAGTCATTTTTCTATTCCCCCTGGAAAGAGGGTACTGAGAAACGCAATACTATACGGGTGCAAGGGTCGATTGATGTGAAAATGAGACGCTTAAATTGTCAGGACCCTGGTCACACGAGGGTCCACTCACGTAGACGAGGGCCCCACGCCAAGAGGGCAACGTCGTGAGATGGTTTGCCTCCCATGTTCCAACAACACCCCTATTGGCATGATTCTCTGTCTTTTCTCGACATACCAACGTTGTAATGCCTACACTTTATAGGTCGCTGCTTTCCCCCAGCTTGACTAGTCTCATTGTCCCTCCCTGACCTACCTCCATTGACATGGGTCGTTGCCCAGCGGGACAAGTCTCCATTTCATTTGTCCCCTCATCCAGGATGAAACAATTTTTTGTTCTCGCGCCCCATATTTTTTTCAGAGGAACAAATTTTCAATCAACACACCCAAGGGACACGATTCTGACCTCCTTTCCAAAAAGGTCGTTTTCCATTTTCAATCATTTTTGGAAAGGGTCACGGTGCTCGACTATTTTTTCGACCGACTGTATTATATACTGGTATTTTTACAGCATTTACTTCCGACATTGTGCAAGGTTTTAGAACAAAATTACTAAATAAACAATAAAATATATATACATTCAATAATAAAAACGCTATAATAATCAGTAATATTATATTTAATTAGAATTTGGCATTTTCATCGATAGTATACATGATATTTTTAATTTGTATCACAAGAATTTTATTTCATCCGAAATTATCACATGCAATCAATAAATTTTAGCATTAAATAGGAAATAATAAATAAAATACGAAATTGATAAAACAATTCAAGTTAAATTAAAAGCACAGAAAAATGAAACAGAGAAAAAAAATCCACTTATCTGTGATACATTTGCAGTTGAAGATGAGAGCCACACACCCGAAATCGAAACTAAGGAAGTAGATGCTCGGGGATCCATAGACAAAGGAATTGAGTCCTTATACTAAATTTAGTTGAATGACGATGTTTTTTTCCCATCACCATCTATTTCGTTAAATACTATTCACAAGGTAAAGGTTTTGCGTGAAGATATGGGGTCACCACTATGGTGAAAAGAGGTAACAATTCTCATACTATATTAATTTATTGCGGTGCTCGCCACACATCGGTTTCGTGTGTTTACATTGCTCTGCGTCCGCCAGGCCAGATTCTCAAAACTATTCTAAGGGGTTGCCATATTCCGCACAGGACCCATGGTCGGGTTTACCACAATCCCTACTAAGGCTTATCTGCTTTGAAATAAAGAAAGTCTAGTTTATAGACAAATGAACTCAAAATTTCAATTGGTGTTAACTAATTCTCTTTAACTGCTTTTCAGAAAATGAATGCAATGCAAAAACCTTTCTTTTCACCTGATCCTATCATACCTTCACGAGTTAAACACGAACCATGGATTAGTGTCTACTCAGAGAAATCTGAATTCTACACTCCGCATGATTCCACCTCCCACACCAATGATTCCTGTGATGAAGAAAGTGAAAATTTCACAGGAAAATGGCTTTTATTTCACGATAAAGAACATGTGGATGAAGAAACAGGCATGACAAAACATGATACCGCTTGGCAGTTTATAAAAAAACTCGTGGAAGACGGTGAAATATCTGGTGCAAAATGTTCTACAGCATGGGAAGGTCAGTATATTGCAAGAAAAAGAAAACAATTGGGTGTCATCTGTTGTTATACGAATGACTATACCAATAAACAAGACGTTAAAAGAGTTGCAGATGCTATTCGACGAGTTTATTGTTATCCAGAAAACATGTTGTATAAAACTGATAAAGATACTTTTGCTGGAAAATACCAACATATAGGCAACAAACATGTTACAATTTATAAACATAATGTTAATAATCAAATGTATGAAAGACATCCTGTAAATGGAAGAAAATGGAGTAAAATAAATCTCTGAAACTAATATTACAGAGTAATAATTCTTCAATTGGGATATGTATGGTGAATAGAAATTCATAAATTGAATAAATCACATTTGAGGTCTTACATGCTTCTGTATTGCTGAAAAAATTATTGCAGCTGATATATATTGATTATGATATAATAACATTCTTTTCAATTACAATATGAAATCAAGTTTTAATTAACTCTCACTGTTTAATGTTGCAAACATGCATCAATTTAATTTCAGTATATTATTGCTTTTAGATTTAGTGAATTTTTTGTTTTAAATATTGAATGTTAGACTATTCACAAAGTGTAATAAAATACAATAAAAATCCTATTATTATAGAAGGATTATAAAAATAATGCATTTGTAAATCATTTTATGGCAAATGTATAATTTTAGTAAACAATTATACCTTTTAAAGAACTTTCGTTCTGAGCATTTCATAATCCATAACGATTGTTTTATAGCCGGAGTGGGCATTACGTCGATCGCGATCGACCGGTGGACCGCCAGAAAATTTGGGGGTGACCGCCTATTAATCTTGCCAGTTAATAATTATATACTGAAAATTCAAGATTGGCTGACAGTACGCAGACTAAGCCTTCTACTGACTATAACTGCGAAAACTAACTTTAGATAAAAATATTTTATTTCTTTAATGTATCGCTTGATATCAGTGATGCACACAAGGGGGGTGACCTAGGGGTCCGGATACCCCCTAAAGCCCTTGAGTTTTTTCGATTGGCGATAATCCTATTTATATATAACGTAAAATTTAATTCAGTACTTGTAATTAAAAATTTATTTTATTAATTAAATGCCAATTATTAATTCAATAATTTTTTTTTACTGTTTTTTTTTTTTTTTTGGTGAAATCCGAAGAATTAATTGATGTTGTCTGGAGGTACGATATGATACGGGTTGGGGGACTTTTGACCATGGACCCACCTCCCCCCGAAAAATTTTTGTGTGCGTTACTGCTTGATATAATTATATTTGGGGCTATTATTATTAAGTTTGTATCGGGGGCCCACACTCCAATGTTGATGTTTCAAACGAGCGCGTTTATGCGCACATGTGAGGGGAATGCAAACTGCTGGTCTTCTGGCATACAGGCCAGCATGATTCAGTCTCCTGTAAACAGTTTGTCTCGAAATTCGTATTCCTGTGGCAACTGAGCGCCGAACCCAGTGCTCTGGCAGTACTGCCCCTCTGACGTCGCGCACTTATTACCAGATATCGGTCTTGGCGAGGGGTTGTGACTCTTGGTCGACCTGATACTGGTTGTCGGGTAACATCTCCCATTCTTTGAAACCTCTGCCACAGTCTTGAGATCACAGACTGGTCTACATTCAGAATTCGAGACACTTCGGTTTGTGATCGGGAGGATTCCAGCATTCCAACGATTCTTCCTTTCATAAACATGTCCAATTGGCATCTTCATGCCATCATTCACTTTGTTTGATGGTTAACAACGTTCCTTCGCACAGCAGTTGCAGGAAACTTGTCTGAACTGCCTATGCTACGGGAATCAGTTTCTCCGTGTTCCGAAATGCACCGGTGTTTCCCGCAGGACGTGGTCGACTGAAAGGTTTTGCATAAACCCAATGTTTCTTCTTCACCCAATTAATATCCACAAGAAATTTGGAATAATTTTACGAATATTTACTCCATGTTTTTCACATTTTACGATTTATGTTTAATTTTTGGACACCAGTGTATATATATTCCTTACTTATTACTAAGTTATAATAATAACCTCTTTTCCTTACCTCATCACACATACGCCATTGGCAGTAACGTACACAAGGATTTTTAAAGGGAAGGGGTTGAGAGTCTTACCATTCTCGTATCATACCCCAATAAGCAGCCAAACATATTTTTTTTATTGTCGGGAACAGAAAACAGTAAAAAATAAATTACTGAGTAAATAATTACATTAAAAAAAAATAAAAATTATTAATATCAAATACTTAATTACATTTTACATACATGGAATACATTAGCCATACATTCCCATATACATTACATGGGACTACAAGGAATCAGAAGAAAATGAAGAGTTATGAGATGGAGTGTCCGGACCCGTGGACCTTTCCCCCACCTCATTGACACTGGGTGGACCGCAACTCCTTGAAAATATCAAAATTAGCCACACCCTGGAAAAGTCTGCCCACCCCTGTTCTAGAGCATAGTAATGATTTTTATGCACCTGCAATGGTGTTTACAAAAAATAAATGTTTCATATGAAATTGAAGTAAAACTTTAAAGAATTTTTCGCGATGTTCGAAAATTTTTTTTGTAGATTTTTTATATGCAACAATGTACCTAAAAAGTTTTAGTATATTAAAAAATATTTAGTATATATTTTTTTATCCATGGATAATTGTTTTTGTTCCTACTTATTAATAAAAACAAAATTATTTATTTTATTTACTAGAAAACTCAATTCACAAACCATATCATTTTGGAAATTCGTTATTTGGAATCTAATGTTTTAGTTTCCAGATTTGCAGTGTATTTTTCTTATATTCAGAAATGCTTTAAGTTTTTAATTGCTGTTTTAAGCTTCAGATAATCCCTTGTTAATTATTTACAAATTAAATTAGAATTTTTAAAATTATGATAGAAACTTACTGCAAACATAATAATATAAAAAGAAAATTTGAATCTTTGTATGATTTCCTTATGGGGAGGCTGATTTTGTTATTGTACTGGGTGTTTGAAAATTATGACAACTCTTTCAAATATTAATTACAAAATAAAGGTATTCAATTTAGTGTTGTTTCATAGAGAAAATATCAAAGCTTTTTTACAATGCTTCATTGCACTATTTCAATGTGCACACTATTAGTTGTGCTCACACTTAGTCTATATGAGATTTCTAGCCACATTCTATGTAGCATAGCAGGATCAAGAATTTGAATACTATTTTCATTCGACTTTTATTTCATCAGTGTCTTTAATTAAGACCTGTAAACAATGTTTTTCACGTATCCACACATGAAGAAGTCTAAAGGTGTAATGTTCATAGATCTAGATAGTCACAGCATTGAACTTCCTGTTTCCATCCATTGCCCGGGACCTTTTTCTCACTTCTAAACTCCAGTGTGGTGGTGCTCCATTTAGGCTGTACATGTGTTACAGATTTAAATTCGATAAACCATGCTACTACTTGTTCTTGTGGTGAAGGCATTTTGAAACAAGAATGTTTAAAAACTTGGATAGTGCACTATCTAGTTTGCATTCCATTAAACATAAACCTTAATTTTTTCTTTATGGAACATTAAAAAACCGTAAATGAAAATCTTTGTTTATTTATTTATAATGAAGCTTTGAAAGTTTAGTCATACTTTTTGAACACCCTATACATTAAAATGATTTACACATTAGAAAAATTTAAGAAATCTGTTAAATGTTATAGAATAGAGCAAGGATCGGTAATTTTCGGAAGAAGAATCAAGTTGCAAATGAAACGAGATAACTTAGGAGTCAAGGAGCCATTTATACACATATGCCTGCGCCAGAAGGGGCATTCGCAACCAACATTCATACTGCAATTAATATTTTATAATATTTAAATTATAAAATTTAATAACTGAACACTATCAAAGATATTTTTATTTCTGTTTCTCAATGTCAGAAAATAAAGTAGTCATAATGTTGATAGTTAAATTTTGAAGCACTGTTAAAATCTTTCCCTACCAATAATATCACAAGTGTTTTGTTTTTGAATTTTATATTGTTGATTTTGATTGTTCTTCTGTATATGAAAGTCATTTTAATACTCTTTATTAACCCATAAGCATGTCGCAAAATACGGAATGTGTTTTTGTTACTTCTGTTAGGGGCATAGGAATGGGGAGAAATGATTGAAACATTAGGAACTAAGGCTATTTTACAAATGCATATATTTACTCTCTTATTTTTATAAATCACATGTTGAATGCCTTTCAGACATCAGTGCATTTAAAATTTTCTCTTCATTTAAATGATTCCTTCTGAAATTGTAATTATCTACAGTGACAGATTTGCACTTTTTATTCAAGTTATAAATTCTCCCTAACTGAAATTTGTGTATGAAAGTCACTTGTTGCATGTAAAAGTAATTCTTGACCCTGACCCAGTACCAAATATCCATTTTACCTATTTGAATATAGAAAAACTATACATCACTAGCATTTCAATAAAATGAACAAATTCAAAACACTAATCTCTTTTCTTTGATTGTTTCATCTTGTAAATTTTGTTGAAATTTAAAATATGTAGCTGGGCTGATATTGTTGTTTTATTAACATACATCAAATGATACTATCATTTGAAAATTTCACAGTACAAAATTTATTGCCCTGGGGAGGAGCCTATGTTATTATCTAAATCCAGCTCTGGGCATCTAAATAAAGAAATATTTTCAGTCATGCTATTTAGTATGTGGGGAAATTAATCCCTTTTTATTTTTTACCTGGTCTTTTTAACATATTACAATGGCATTAGCTTGAGTTTATAAGAATTTTTTCCCCCTTTAGACATTATTTTGGTGTTGAATAAAGACTGGATGTGTTTGTACATTTCTGAAAATCCTACCTGTAGAAAATTTCTTCAGTTTGGAATAAATTAAAAGATGTTTTTGGTGTGTCCATGATGTGTAGATTAATAAAAAAAAGTCTTATAATGCTCTGAAGCTGTCAAAGACAGCTTCGGCAACCTCAACAGCTTTATCAGAGAAGATCAAATCTTCTCGGCTGATCTTGGAAAGCCTGGCTAGAATTGCTGGGCAGCTGAGGATATGGCGTGGAGACAGTTGAACATAGGGCAGTTTGGGTAGTGATTTGTGTAACTTCTTTGTCCTTCTGTTGAGATTTTCATTCCTTTTACATGCTTTAGTCTAGTTATTGATGCTATTGTATGGTTGCTATTTAGAGCTGGGATGGAATATTTAAAATTATTGTTGAATAAAAAGATATATTTAATTAAATATTTTGTTATTTCTGAAATAGAAAAATAATTTTGATAAAACTACAAAATAGTTTTATGAAAGATTAAATTTTTTCTTCATATTTCTCTTAGTATAGATTGGATTTAAATGATAAAGAATTACATTTAGATTGTGTGCTTTTATCCTAGCAATGGCATCAATATGTTTCTTTAGACATATTCTAAAAGAATGTTTGCCATTAGAAATAATGGGTAAATGTTTGATTTAATCTTTTAGAAAAAGTGTTATTGCCATAATTCCTTTTTCTAAGAAAAAAAAAAAGGAAATATTTCAGATATGTTTATGAAATGATATTAATTTAAATTTATTATTTCGTTCATGATATCTATAATATTGAACTTGCTATTATCATATCTAATAATATAGACAATTTTTAAAAATTTCTTTTTATTATTATAATTTATTGTTTGGTACTTCTGTTATCACAATCATACTGGTGGAAATTTCTGAAGTTATGAAGTACATCAGATTTTGATTATAAATAACATTACTCCATGGTAACCCCAAATGTAATTTCATGTGTGTTTGAAAATGACATAGTTATTTTTGTGGTCATGTTTCAATATCCCCCTTCTACCTATTTTTTAAATCTTAATTTCTAAAAATATGGTTATATCTTGTGCTAAAACCAGAAGAAACTATGATAAAATTGTTTAAAAGATGACATTTTATCCCAAGTATAAGTAATAAAATGTGCATACCATAAAGTTAATTTGGGAAATATGTATGTAACTCAATCTGTGGCCAGGGCTTACTGTGGCCAATTTAGCTTTCATGATCTTGGGCACTGAGGTGCATGAGCAGATGTTACAGTCTGGTGGTCAGTTTTACACGAAAAAAAATATGTATGTGTGTTTGATAAATAATTTTTTACTTTGTAGATCCTGTTTTTCTTTATGTACAAAAAAGTCTTTAAACTTCACCAATGTGGTTGCAATAACACACAAATACCCAGTTTTCTTATCCTAAAAATGCTTGACATATTTAGTTCTTTTTCACATTTGTTACTGTAATTTTTTCTCTCTCCTACACAAAAATATAATAAATAGCATTAAGACACAATCCTAACAAATATGTAAATTAGATTTACATATAAAAATTATTTAAAGATGTTTCACATTTAATTTTTTTTAATGAAAATTATGAGTTCAAATTTATTTATTATTGAAGTAAAATATATACATTGTAGTTTTGTGTCCTAATTGTATTTACATTTGTTTATTGAGCTAGTTAAAAAGCTAATTTCCCTTTTACTTTTGTATAGATCACATGTCTTCTCTAATACCTCCAGAGCACCATCCCAAAATGATGAATGTTTTGCCTCGCCACAGTTTTGAAGTTCTGTATCATCTTAACTGTGAAAATTAGTGTTCAGATTTCCAGGAAAGTTTAGAATTTAGATTTTCATTATGGTTAGTAAACATAATTAAATGTTTCCTTGGCCCTAATAACTCTAAGAAAGTTCTTGGGAAAAGGATTGAATCAGTAAGTTTTATATTTTGAAATAATTTGAATTATTATAAACAAACTGATCAGACGTTGTAGTATATAAAATGTTTTTAATTTTGTTTTTTATCTTAAAAAAATAAAGTATAAGTTTGTAAATGATAAGTATGGTGTGGAAGTTTTTCCCATAAGGATAAATTTTTTGTTTCATATTTTAGTTCTTTGTTATTCATAAAATTATATTTATAAGTATTATATTAAAAATTTAGTATTAATTATTTCTGTAAAAAATGGCTGGAAAAAATAAATATGTCTTCTATAAAAAACAATGAAACATTTAACAAAGTGTGGATATATATTTGATCTAATTTTTAATGGTAATCGCAATTAGGCCGTGGAATAAAAACAAGTAGGGCATTGTAAGTCTTTGCGTAAAATCTCTTATAAAGTAATTGCAATGTATTTATGTAATTATTGAATATGTAAAAGCTATAGATTTTCCCTTAATTGTTATAGGCACAAGAAACCGTGGTAGCCTAGTGGTCAAGGTATCGAATCGTGGTGTGCATGTCATGAGTTTGAGCTCATTACCACTTAAGACCTGCTGTGTAGGGGAGTGATGTATGTTTAACCTGTCAAGAGCTCAAAAGACTCCCATTGGTGTGGTAGTTAAGAGAGGGGGGTACCAGCTCAGGTGTCATCCTTGTCATTTGACCATTGTTTAAAATTATGAGGTCCATCACCAAAAGCCTTCGTGTAGCTTTTACCATACGACGTTAATGTTCACTCATTCATCATATGCACAATTGTTTCATATAACCTAATAATTGTAATTAAAAAGTAGTAAAATTGTTTCTTCAAAAATAAAATTAGTATTAATTGAACATTTCTTTACTTGCTAAATAGATTTTCTTTACTTAATCAAATTTTTGTAAGGGAAATTTATTATTTTTCTGTGGTTATGTACATTCCATGGCCAGTGCCAAGTACTCCGCAGACACCCAGTAATGAAGTTCAGATTGTTTGTCCATCTCGAGAATATCTTGCTCTTCTGAAACTGGCTCTGTCTTCATCATCTTCGCAGACAGCTGTTGGAATACTTGCAATGGGGTTTTTGTAAGTTTTGACATTTTCCTCATCATTTATTTAAGCCCTTTTTTAATTTTGTTAATTTTTTAAATGTTTGTGTAATTTTTAAAATTTATTGGTTTCATTTCCTTAGTTGCAAACTTCATATACTACTTTGGAGTTCTCAAAATATTTAAAAATTTGTGTGTTTGTTTTTCACCAAAATATATTATCATTTAGTAATAAATATAATTTGAATTTTCATAAAATATACAGCTTCAAAACCTATAATTTATTATTAAGTGTAGTTCTGGATAATTGTATTTGTTTACTTAAAATGTTTTTGTATAATTCTTTATGAATATTATAATTTATTTTAATCAGTTATATATATGTTTTATTACATTGTTTCAGAAAATTTAATAAGTCATTTTTTAAATATTCAGTACTGATTTTTTTTGAATTTTTTTCCCCCCTTCTCTTATTTAGTTTTTGAAAACTGTTGTTGGTGAGTAATATTTGTTACATTTAGTATTTATGCATATGAAGTATGTTGTTTGGTATTATGCATTTGTTGCATTTGGTATTGTTATATGCATATGAAGGATTATCGTGAACTAATAAAGCAAAAGAAAGAGCTTTTAAAAGACAGTATGAGAATCATACTACAAGGAAATTAAAACTCATTGTAGACCTTACCAGTGCTAATTGCACTCATGAAGTTCAGCAGTAGGTGGCAATTATAGTCACTTGGAATTAAAAAAAGTGCAGAAATAAAGATAGAAAATAGCACTTTATATGGTTTTTTTCAATGATCTAGTACTCTCTCTTTAATTCATTTGGTATGTTTTTAAACATATAAATCTATGGCTTATATATATATATTTTCCTTTTAAACAGAGAATTATCTAGTACATTTGCCCATTTGTGTCACCTTGTTGATGAAGTCATATCTGATATGCAGAATGAAATATGATTATTAGATCAGGATACTCAAAAGTTAGAGGAATCTAGTGCAGCTTCTTGATCCTTATGGTAAATAAAATTTTCATTGTTTTAAGTAGCAGTTTTTCTATTATTTATGTAAAGTTTATATAATTCAGATGATTAAATTTGTGCTTTAAATAAAAAATTTAATATGAAATTTCAGTAGGTGCAATAAACTATTAGGGCATTACGATGGAATATAGTAGATTGGTTGACATTATAATTGGTGTTCATAAATTTCAATTAATTTTTTCTTTACTTAAGTTTTCTTTTCCCCATTCTCATATTGATGATATATTTGTTTTTATGTGTGACTTTCTGATTTCTTCCATGTTAATTGTACTATCAAAAACTCCAAAACATTAAATTTTAAAAGTTAGCTTTAATGAAGCAATTTGGAAAATATTATGTGCTTCAGTAAAAAGAATTATGTTCTTTTATAACATGCTTGTAACATTTATTCATAATTAATAATTTATTTTTCAAACTGGGCATAGTATTAAAATAATTCTTGTTTGTGATTATTCCATTGTTAATTATAAGTTTTATTTTTCTCTTTTAGTTGTTTATCTATTCCATTTTTAGCTATTTTGGTATAACATGCTGCTTTGAGCAATTACTTTATGAAGGGGTCTCATGTCAAGACACAATTACAAATGTTTCTTCAGCTATCTGAAATTTTTTTACGTTTTAAATATCGGATCTGTGGAATTGTGTTTATCTAATATTATCTATATATATAAAGGAGAAAAGCGGCCCACTCACTGACTGACTGACTGACTAATCACGATATCTCCAGAACTATTCAACCTACAGATTTGCAATTTGGTAGACATGTTCCTTTTATGGAGTAGAGATCAGCTAAGAACGGATTT